>JAQFZY010001742.1:0-14111 GCA_034696285.1 Hypogastrura burkilli | reverse complement strand
ACAATAATTCCTTTTGCTTCGCGCAATAAAATCGGACAAAAAATTCGATGTAGATATAATTGGCTTTCAAAATTTTTTACCCCCCCCTTCACAAATTCCTAGACCCGCCCCTGAGTAAGTATACAATGGAAATCAAGGAACAATTGACCTAAATACATGGAGTATGCCTCAGATGTTATTTACAGGGGGATCCGTAATAAATGTAACTTAAATGATATTCTAGTCGGTTACTCGCCTCTTTGGTTTCTTATTTAACCTAATACATACTACATTTCCCTTTTTCTGGGGGGGGGGGGGGGGATCTATATTTTTTGGTGGCATTTTTTGAAAAACGTAAGGAATATCTGGTTAGGCGGCTAAAGGATGCGAGCGGAAGGAAGTAGGATCTGTGTGGTTCTGTATTATTTGCAGCGGTTCTTAGGGCGGGACTTAAGAATAATACTTGGTTCAGTCAGAGGATTCTGGGCATTGTCTCACTAAAATCTACCAACTCTTCCTACCGCTGCTCCAGACTACCAAATGGGGAAATTATTTGCTGGAACCGGATAAAGTATAGCTTTTACGGGCGGAAATATGTTCAAACCGAATCCATATTTTTCTGAGAGAAATACAATTGTGGACCATAGTAGAATTTTGGGGATTTGTGTTTACTATATTTATACTCACTTATCCAGGTATAAATGGTAGTTTTAGGATAAATTAAAAAATGGGCGAGTCCAGCTTAACTTCGGATTGGTCCTAAAGTTGTGGAAGCCTAATGTCGCCTCGGACAGGAATTTGGGGTTGAGTTTGCACCTGGGAAAGTATTTTTGAACGTTTATTAGCTCAGAAGTGTTTGCATGGGCGTATTTTGTAAGAGAATTCCGCTGCATGTGAAACTTTTTTAATTGGAAGCTCAAAAATCTAAATTCTGAAAGTTTCCAGGTTTGGAAAGTATGTACAAGTTTGACTATAAATTGTGAGAGAAGATAGCCTCAGGCAAAAACTTTTTCGATAAGTATAAACTGGTATTTACAAATTCAAAGTTTAAACTATAGCAATACATTGGACCTAGTGGCGTTAGCCAATTCATTACTTCATTACAGAAATTCACAGGAAAAAATATGATTTATTCAACACAACACCATTTTTCTAAATATAGTATTTATAATATTTCAATAAAGGATTATTACGTATGTACTTCAATTTTTTATACACACTTTATAATTAGACCAAGAAATAGGATTGAATTATTTTATACAAGTGATTGAGTACCTACAAAAAAAGCGCAAAATATCATTCAGTCCAGAAAAATATCATTCAGTCCAGATTTATACTTTTGACTTTATCCCAGATTATATTTATTCCGCGCGCTGGTCATATTTTACCTACATACGATACCCTTTTGATTTAATTATTTATTTATCTCTGGGCTTGACTAACGCTTCATGCGGTTAAGTGGAGCGCAGGCGGACATTTTTGGCTAACAGTGGAATAAAATTCGTAATGTTATCATTTTTTTCTAACATTTACACAGTTTAATAGAATCCCCAGTTTTATGAGGTGCTAAGAAGAGGGAACAAATAATTCTTGACGAGATATTTGATTTTGTAAAGGATTTGCACCCTCTGCTTCTGCTAAAATTTCCAAATTCTCAAATTGCATCGTGGAAAAATGCCGTACGAGTCTAAAGTAAAGTGATGCCGTTTGAGGACTTGCAGTTGGTACGGTTTAGTGTGACAAATCCGGGACCTATTTGTAGATTGTAGACGTAGACAGTTTAATTTTCTGTTTCCCTTTGTAACTTGGTTCTTAATTAGTTTAGACAGGGTGACAGTAGTTAGGACCTGCTCAGTAGCCGCCGCCCTAAAGCCTTGTTCTTCCTGCCTAGTTAGCCGTAGTTAGTTTGCATGTTCCCATTGTGATAACGGAGTCATGTCAGCCTACTTGATCTGTATTATCACGGAGAGTGGGATCCCACTCTTTGCCCGGAAGTTGGAGGCTGGGACCGGAATGCCACCCGTAAGTCAGTCCATGAAAAGGTTTAGTCGTAGGTCAATTTATTTGTAGTAGTTAGTACCGTGTCATGTCTTATTCGTATATTACATTAGTAGTCAGTACCAGTACGGTGCTGTATAATTACACTTTGGTTTGCCCTTTGCCCGTATGTCGTCTATAAGTCACTGACCTTTGTACTTTTATCTTGTTTCCCTTTGGTGCACCAGGTCCCCTTCCCCATTGCTTCAGTTTTAAATGGGATCAGGGTCTTTGGGTCCGAGCACGGAGCTCATCTCCTGAAGACCGTGACTGGGAACAGTCGTATCATTTGGAGAGAGCTTGGCTTCAAGTAAGTAGTTATTGTTTTAGCTAAGTAGATCTGGCCATGTTTTCTTAAGTTCCCGTTCCATTGTTGACATAGGTGCATGTATACGATTTATTCATAAGTACTTATTTAAATGACTAAACTGATTTTGTTTCCCTACTTTTTGGTCTACTACAATTGACAATTCTAATCAGAAGCAGGCCTTGAGGACGCAAATCGTTACCTACTTTTGTTTTGGTTTCTGTCCTTATTGTTCCTTGATTACAGGTACACGTTTATTCTGACGACGCAGGACGAGTGTAACACAGATCTCCATTATCGGAACTTTCTGGAGAACGTCTATGATCTCATGGTGCTCCACGTTGGGACTGAGGCTCTCCTCGACACCAGCAACCGCGAGTCCCTTAAGACTAAGGTTAAAGTAAGTTAGTACAAATACGTAGGAGTACTTTGGACTTTCGGATTTCCTTGTGAAATGCATTTGGACTTATACATACTTGTCCCTACGCATATTCACAGCGAGCCTACCCAGCAATTGATGTGCTGATGGCCGGGCTCGGTACTCTGGATCCCAGTGAGCTCCATATTGGTGACTTGGTCCAAGGGCCGGATCGCATGTGCTTCACATCCGAACAACCAAACTACCAGGTAATGGCATTGCAGGACTCAACGTCCACACAATAATACGTTTGGATTTTGCCAGTCCTATGGGTTTATTTATTTATATCCATATAGATGTGGCTGAATCAGTTCATTGAGAAACTTGGGCTGGGATATGGCTGTATTTCTTGCGATCAGGCCCTTGTTGTGGCCACCCGGTCTTGGTGGTCCCTCCGTCCAAACGAAAACTATTTGCTCATGCTTATCAGCTACTTGGTTGCCCATCGGCTCACTGAGTGGCGGGTCTATTTGCCACAGTGTAGTCCGTCCGTAAGACAAGAACACTCAATTGACGTCGATATAGTTTTCGGCAGTCAAAATAGTATTTAGTGCCGCCGGAACAGGATTTGGCAGAACTATTTCAGAAATTGGTGGAATCGTTTTTCGGAATGTTCATACAGACTCCCACAAATTCAAATGGAATTTATTTGACTTAACAGTTTCCGGACATATATATTCCATTTTTATTGTAAGGTCCTCAGGTTTAATTTTACAATGAGATACTTGTATCTTTTGGAAATTGTTTCTGTCAAATAAATCCCTTTTGAATTTGTGGGAGTCTGTATGAACATTCCGACCAACATTTCCACTCATTTCTGCAATAGTTTTGCTAATTCTTATATTTTAGCTCGTCCAAAATGGTTTTCGGCTGCAAAAACTACGTCGGCCGAAACCTGTTCCTGTCCGCTAGTTCAGTATTTAATTGGGTTGATTTTGATGAAGTCCTTGTTCGTTCCAACTAATAGGTTCCCTTTGTGCTCGTGATCATTCGGATGGACACGATTCGGCTCACGCTGCTCTGCGGGAGCCAGGATAGCCTTCACAAGGTCAAGGAGGCGGCTCAGGAGCTCCGGGAACGCGTTCCGCCGATCTTTGATCGAATTGAGGCGGATCGAAAGACGGGCGGGGACGCACGGAAGTTCTTCACGCTCTGTAAAGACTTAGTGGGGTGAGGACTACTATTGAAGTACATACTGATGAATGGCTCAGTTGGTACTACTCCGCCTCTTTTCTGTGTCCAGGTTCATGGTTGTTAATGTCCGGACGGCTTCGGCTGGAGCCTTCGTCCTCTCTGAGACGAAGCCGGATCGGATCAAAATGGCCAGCCGGATTGACCAACTCCGGACCTTCTATCGGAACACTGTAAACACAATCTTTCCCTGGCGGATTGCCGGGGAAGTTGGTAAGAATATATATACTCCGTTTCAACTTTACGTGTGGCAACTGAAAGATAGCCTTGGGCCAGAGGAGGTGAGTATATGGGTATGCGCGGTAGAGAAAAAAACTCAGCTCTTTTTCTGTGACGTCACAAAAACCTTCACATGTGCATGTGTCTACTGGATATTTGGCGTTCGAAATTAAAGCAAAAATTACGAGGTGGAGACATAAGGCACCTTTTGCTATGTAGGAGACACTATTACGTATTACTATGTTAGAGCTGGATACATGCAAGAGAGGTAGATTTTGTGACGTCAAAATTGAGGCCTGAGAGAGTTATCTTTCTCAAATAGCCCCTTATGGAGTTTATCATACCCTTATACTCACCTACTCTAATTTCTACCTTCAACCTTGTTTTTACTATTACGACGACGTCGACGCCACGAAAACAACGGTATTAAGTAATAAAGAGAAGCTACATAGAATACAGTCACATGGCCGCGCCGTGTGGAGGCGCTGCTAATCTACCTTTACAGCAACTACAGTACATAGATGGTGTCACGACGATACATTGATAAATTCCTTTTAGTAGTTTTCCTAATTTCTGTCTGCTATCTTCGAGTTGTACCTAATTCTATGTATTTTGGATCCCAAAAACTGAATCCAGCCGAAAGCTATATAAGTAAATAATTCCTGTCTTTTCTAAACGCTCTTTTCTTTAGACAAGGAAGGCTTTAATCCGGATGCTACTCAGCGCGTGCTCGAAACTTACTGGTGCTCAGAATATCATATGTGTCATGCGGCCCGATGTTCGACCCTCCAAGTCTTTGCTCTTTATGACAAGCGGGCTCTGAATAGTGACATCCGGTAAGGCCTACTCCAGTCATTGTTCCCATTTCCGTTTCATATAAAATCAATATTTGGACTACGAGGAGGGTCCCATTGATTGAGCAGCGCACTGAATAATTCCGTTTTACGCAGGAAGAGCACGAAGGACCTCTTCCTCGAGCTCTACAAGGACAAGAATTTCTACTAAAGGAGGAAGACTAAAGACTCATTAGACGCTCATATAGTACAAGTAAGGAAGACTACATGTTGGGGATTGTCTAGGAAATTGGTGCCTTTCCAAAATTATGACATAATCTCCAATTTCCTAGAGAATGCCCAACATGTGCTAGGGTCCTACGGAACAATAAGCTCCAATATTGAGTAACTGGACCAATGCTTCCGTTGCCTGAACAGATGGTGTGATATGGAGTCGGACTAGAAATGTATTATGGAGGGATCTGAACAAGGAACTGAACGGCTTAATCATACTTAAGAGTCTATTCTGTATTCTATGTACTACTGTCAGTGGCCATCTCACATCCATACCATTTGCTGACCACTACGTTTCTACTATACAGTATCAAACCCGTGTTGTCTACTAATAGGGCCTAATAAAAGAAAAAGTTACTATACAGGTATCCTCGCATGCTGTTGATAGTTGATATTATAAATACTTACTGAGTAGTCCCATGCCCAGATAGGTTTGACAGCTCCTTTGAGCCACAAAAAGTGTCCTTGAGTCGTACCTATCATTATAAAGTGGAGGCTTTAGTCGGGCTCTGCTGAGCATATGCCTGACACACATTGTGGATTCTGGTTAGGAGCAGGCTTGCGTGCGGCCGACAGGACCCGCTCTCGGCCCACCTTCACAACTACATAGTAATTATAAATTACGCTTTAATAAATAGCCTTTAGTTGTGATTTTTGAGGGACCGGAGGAGGAGGCAGGATGTTACTCGGAACAATTAGGTCGATCCGACAGCTGAGGCTCCTCGACATTCGGATCCCGCTCTTCGTCTCAACCAAGTAAGTCAAATAAATCCCAATTCCTGCCTGGCACTACGCATACTTATGCAATTATTGAGAATTTTGTGGTGTGGAGGCTCGGACGTCGCTGGAAGCACACTGCTCGGCCCCAGAATGGGCTCAGCTACATCAGCGTCCCGGGGTCAGGCCCGCTCTCGGGCCTCACGATTGGGCAGGTCCTTGACCGGACGGCAGCGGAGCATGGGGACGCCGAAGGGCTCGTTGTCAGTCATCAAAACATTCGGAGGACTTATGGGCAGCTCAAAGCAGAGGTTCGTAACTTGAAAATACTGCTCTTTAATGTTAAGTATAAGAGGTGGACTGAGGAAGCAATGCTTCAAATGATTTTGACCCACGCGCTAATGCCTCTCACTCATGAAGCAATGCCTCAAAGGAGTGCGGCACAGGAAGCAACGGTTCCGATTTCCGATCCATGAAGCAATGTTTAAATGAGTGTGGCCACCGAAGCAACGGTTCTTAGTCATGAAGCAATGCTTCAATGGAGTGTGACTGACGAAGCAAAACCTTCTGAAACATGAAGCAATTTTAAGGCAATGCTTTAGAGGAGTGTGACTAACAAAATAATACTTCTGACGCATGAAACTATTTTTAAGGCAACGCTTCAAGGGAGTTTGACCGATGAAGCAATTCTAAAGAAAGCAATGCTTCAAATTCAAAGAAGTTAACCCAAGAAGCAATTACTCAAATGAGGTTGACCCACGAACCAATGCTTCTGGCCCATGAAACAGTTCTTCGAGGCAATGCTTCAAATGAGTTTGACATTGAAGAAATGTTTCTAACACATAAAGCAATTCTAAGCAAAGCAATGCTTTAAAGGTTGACCCAGGAAGCATGGGTTACAACCCCTGAGGAAATGCTTGAGAGAAATGTGTCCCACGAAGCAATGCTTCAAATGATCTTCCAACCTTAACCGTTTGGCTACTTTTCAGGTGGACGACCTGGCCGAAGGGCTCCTGTCCCTTGGGCTCAACAAGGGGGACCGGGTTGGGATTTGGGGCCCAAACAGTCACGAATGGTATCTCACGCACATGGCGGTCGGGAGGGCCGGGCTCATTCTCGTAAGTGGTCGCCTTGAGCTGTCAGCGGGATCAATAATCAAGTGACGCCTTTCCTCCAGGTCAACATCAACCCGGCCTATATGGGAAGGGAGATCCTCTACGCCATTAATCGTGTGGGCATGAAGGGGATCGTCCTTGCGGACAAGACCCGCTACCAAGATTACTACGAGACGCTGGCCAGCGTCGTGCCGTCCTTCTCAAGGTCGGACCCTGGAAGAATCAGCGACCCGGCCGCCCCGTCCCTCACGACCGTCATCAGTATGACGCCTCAGCCAAAAAAGTACGAAGCCCTGTTAATACTGCTTTCCGCCGATATATATGTTATTCTTGGCAACCAGAATGTGATAAGGAATGTTTAAACGATCTCCAATTAATTCGAAATCTCTCACCAATGAAAGCAGATTTCCTCACCAAGGGTTTGAAGTATTTCAAATAAGACAATTAAGATAGATATGTTTCAGGAATATGTATAACAAAAATACAAGGAATATGAATATTCTAATGTGTCACGGCGCCCTTAATGGAAGTTGACATCTTTTCCTTAGAGGTACATTTACCTTCGAGGAAGTCCTCCACCGCGGCTCGAAGACCAAGAACCTGTCTGATAAGATGGCCAAAAACGTTCATTTTGACGATATTTTCAACCTTCAGTTTACATCCGTAAGATCAAAACCATGGAAAGACGAGCCTGGGAAGTTCCCTTTGATCGCCTATTGATTCTAATTCCCGGTGTCCTTATTGGCAGGGCACGACCGGGAACCCCAAAGGCGTCATGCTCACGCATCACAACATGGTGAACAATAGCTTGCTGGTCGGGAAGCGGTTTGGTTACTCACCCAAGGACAGGATTTGTGTTCCGGTCCCGCTCTTTCACTGTTACGGGTCCGTGGTTGGGATGCTGGGCGGGATCCAGTACGGGGCCACGCTCGTGATGCCGGCCCAAGGATTCGACCCAAAGCGGAACATGGAAGTTGTTGAGGAGGAAAGGTAAGGTTATATCAGGGGTCTTCTTGTAGTTGGTGCGAAGGTTTGGAGGTCTTTCTGGGTTACCAGGATGGAGCGGGCCTGGAGAAGAGAAAGAAATGTTTTAACGTTTTGAGCGGAAAAAAATCCTTGTTTTCCAATCTCGTCTTGAAAATTGTCTTCGAAAAACTTGAAAGACTGAATAATTGTTTTAAAAATTTGAAAAACTGAAGAATTGTCTTGAAAAACTCGAAGAACTGAATAATTGTTTTGAAAAACTCGAAAAACTGAAGCATTGTCTTGAAAAACTCGAAAAACTCAACAATTGTTTTGAAAACTCGAAAAACTCAAAACTTATTACGAAAAACTGGAAAAACTCAAATCCAGTCTTGATAAACTCGAAAAACTCAAAAATCGTCTTCCTCAACCCGAAAAACTCAAAACTTGTCTTGAAAAACTCAAAACTTTTCTCGATAAACTCAACAATTGTCTTGATTAACTTTAAAAACTCAATCTTTGTCTTTTTATACTCGGAAAAAGAAAAGTTGTCATGAAAAACTCGAAACACTCAAATAATATTGTCTTCAAAAACTCGAAAAGCTATAAAAAAAACCATTTTAAAAAATTCCGAAAAGTGCAAATAATTGTCTTGAAAAACTAGATAAACTCAAAACTTGTCTTCAAAAACTCAAATATTTTCTTGAAAAAGTCAAAACGGTTCTTGAAAAATTCGAAAAAATTGAAAACTTGTCTTCAAAAACTCAAATATTTTCTTGAAAAGCTCAAAACGGTTCTTGAAAAATTCGAAAAATTGTATTGAAAAAAAAGTGGAAAGGGTTAAAAGTGATCTAAATATTGAGTTCCGCCTCCCAGATGCACCGTGCTCCTTGGGACCCCCACCATGCACGTTGACATGACGAACATTCCGGACCTGGGGAAGAGGAACCTGAGCTCCCTGAGGCTGGCCCTCACGGCCGGGGCCATCTGTCCCGAAGAAGTCATACGGGACATGCAGAAGTACTACAGATGCGCCGCTAATGTAATTCCCAACATATACCTTTCCATTGAGTTCCCTTTGAGTCGCAATAATGCTGCAACTTGTCGTTCCAGAGCATCTACGGCCTTACGGAAACGAGTCCGGCCATCTATCAGTCCCTTCCCGAGGACACCCAGGACTTGCTCGTCTCCACGGTTGGCTTCCCACACGAGCACACGGAAGTAAGCGAAGCTTCCAAGGGGGACTTAATAGTTCTTGGCCGAACAAAATGAGCTTTGGGTCGAGATAGTGATTAGGAGCCAAAAGGCTACTTTCTATGATTTTGGCAGCCCTAACTTATTTTTTGCGGGCCAAAAACTCTACGCCGCTCAAAGCTATATATTGTATCGGGAAGCGGATCCTAAATCAGGGATTTGTTTCCAGATCAAGATCGTTGACGATGAGGGGCGAACGGTCCCGCTTGGGACGGCGGGGGAAATGTGCGCCCGGGGCTACATGACCATGCTGGGCTACTGGGACGAGCCCGGGAAGACTGCCGAAGTCCTCAAGGACTCCCGATGGTTCCATACGGGGTAAGGAACTCCCGGCCTAAGTATGGCCAAATAAAGTAACGATTCCTTTTCCAGGGACACGTTCATGATGCTGGAGAGCGGGCACGCCAAGATCGTTGGGCGGCTCAAGGACATGATCATTCGGGGCGGAGAGAACATTTATCCCCGAGAAATCGAGGAGTTCCTTCATACGAATCCTAAAATTGTGGAGGCCCACGTCTTTGGCCTGCCGGATCATCGGCTCGGAGAGACTGTGGCCGTATGGATCCGGCTCAAGGAGGGAGAAACAATGGAGGAGGACGACGTTCGGGCCTATTGTAAAGGAGAGGTAATTTGAAAATTTCCAAAATTTTGATTTTAAAACCAGAAAGTGTGTATATATAAGCTAAAGAAGGCAGAGAGGAGCAAGAGAACCAATCGGGAGTCTGTTCTGAGGAGCCGTCTTCAGAGCAGGCTCCTGATTGGCCGAAAGGAGCAGGTGAACCAATTAGGAGCCTCTTCTGATTTTTTGGGCTATATCTACACTACATAGATTGGTTGATTTGGTTTTCGTTATAATCTATGCTTTCTTGTCATCATTAAATACAGTAGCTCTGTTAACGCTCTGATTCTACCCTTTTCAGATATCCCATTTCAAGATCCCGCAGCACATTTTTTTTCGAGCGGACTTCCCGAAAACGACTTCGGGGAAAATTCAAAAGTTTAGGATGCGGGACGAAACGATTAAAGAGCTTGGCCTGCAAGTATCAAATATAAATAGTGTTAAATAAAAACAAATTGCAAATATTTTAAATTGGTCTGTCGTCTGTCCTATATACATAAGGTATTATACCCGCATTATAATAAACCATCTTAAGATCAGCATAAATAAGTGCACCATAATCTTGGTTTCTAATTACTTTAGTGAAGGCCATCATTTCATCCACATTTTTCAGACGCTAGATTGACACTTTAGTCAAATTTGACCTTTGCTTACCTCTACCGGCCTCTACGGAGGTCATATGTTAGAACCTACGTTACCATCGCTTTATGTGCGACTCAAGCTCTCCGTAGACACGTTACTCAAGTTTAACCTTTACTGACCTCTAGTTGGAGAGGTTTATAGGTCAAAACCAAGGTCACTGCCGTTGTCTGTGAGATTAGCTTTCAATAGACACACTACTCGATTTTGACCTTTATTGACCTCTAAGGGCCACAATGAAGGTCGCAGGTCAGAACCAAGGTCACCACTGTAGTACCTGAGGCCATACCTTTCGATAGATACCTCACTTGATACCTATTGGTTAACATAAATTAGACTCCTTATGTGACTTATCTTAGAGGTCACGAAGGTGAACCATCTTCTAGAATGCACATGGTCATAACCTTAGCTGAGGATTAGTAAAAAAAAATCCGATCTCTTAATGACAAACCGTCTATGAGTTATGCTGCGCACGGACTGACGGACGGAGGAAAAGGATATTAAATTAAAATTTACCAGGCGGTGCACTTAATAATTCATTTTTTTGTGCGTATCTTAATAGCATGCTCTGTTCGAGCTACACAATGAAGGTTTTAGAAATTTTGAAATATTCGTTTAATCCGTAATTTATTTAAATATTTCTGAATAATTTAAGTTATAGCACTTTTAGTCTATAGTAATACTTTGGGTAGGAACGTAATTCTCTTAGATAGCTTAATTCTACTGACATAATGTATAATGACAGTTACGCCTAGTCCTCCTCCTTGACCTCAAAGAAGAACTGATCCGTAAAATAGTGGCCCAGCTTGTCAATCATTTCCCTGCTCCCCGCCTTGTGGACCATGAAGAGGCCCTGGACCATGGCCATGCTCACCGGGCCCGCCAGGCCCCGAATCCCCGCCAGGAACTCTGGCTCCTCCCCCTCGGCCGCCTCTGGATAGAACCGCCGGAACATCCGTCCCAGCTGATCCTCGTCCGGCCAGCCCACATGGACCTTCATGTCAACCCGGCCCGGCCGCGTCATGGCCGGGTCCAGCCTCTGCACGTAGTTGGTGGTCAGGAAGAGGATCCGGCCCTCCGTGGAGGCCACGCCGTCGAGAGCATTGAGGAGTCCCCGGAGCGTGACCTTCCCGGTCCCGGCGGCCGACGGGCCCTTCCCCTTCTTCCCGCCCGCCTCGGCGGGCTCCCGGCTCGGGAAGGCGGCGTCCACGTCCTCGAGCAGGAGGATGGAGTTCTCCTCGGTGCTGTTCATGAGGCCGTTGAGCCGGTCGTCGGTCAGGTTCTTGGCCGACAGGGAGAGGATGGAAATGTTGTGACGGATCCGGCCGGCCAGGGCCTTGACGAAGGAGGACTTCCCGCAGCCCGGCGGCCCGTAGAGCAAGTAGCCGCGCCGGTAGGGGATCCCCCGGTCCCGGTACCAGTCCCGGCTCCTCAGGAACTCCTCCACGTCCCCCACCAGGCCCCCCATCACCGCCTCATTGAGGATGACGGAGCTGAGGGGCCGGTTCCGCCGGCCGGTCCCGAACTCGGCCCAGTAGCTCTCGGCCGCCACGAAGAACTTGGTCCGCCCCTCGTCCCGCCGGTCGGCCTCCAGGACGCCCTTGACCTCGGCCAGGATCTCATCGAGAACGGAGCGGGAGGGCCGGAGCGCGGTGAGGGTGAGGGCCTCCCAAGGGACCTCGTCCATGATCACGCCGTCCCGGCCCAGCCGGCGGCGGGAGAGGAGGACCCAGGTCCCGCCGTGCCGGAACCAGGACCAGTGGGCGAAGGCGGGGAGGGCGGCCAGCGTGGTTCGGGTCCGCCCGGCCTCGTCCTGGGCACTCGTCGCCGACACTGTGGAGTGGGGCCGGGGCCCAGGGACCCAGGCCAAGAGGGCGGCGTAGAGGTCAACCGAGCAGTCCTTCATGGGCCCGGAGACCTCTATGGAGACCGTGAGGAGGGCCAGGAGGGACCGGGCAAGGAGGAGCCCGAGGACCAGGGCCAGGCCGGAGAGGACGAGGTCAGGGCCCGGGCTCGGGCCGGCCGGGCACTCCGGCTCAACCATATTGATTTGGAGGGAATCAATAGGAGCCGCTGGCCAGGGACGGGGCCGGGACTAAGACTGACGAGACCTGGCCGGGCCGGCAGGCCTTTTAAATGGAATCAGTTCATCTGGGAAGTTGGATACACGGAATCCAGACGTTCATGTTCCCAGACTCTATGAAATCATAACGTTTGAGGTGACGGGATGAGAGTATGTACTGTGAAGAGCCGCCGATGACTCACGGCTCAGGAGTCGAGCCGTGTCATACGGATACGGCCTATTGTGCGAGTCAGTCGTATTTCGTCCGTTGGCGCAGGGCCAGGATACGTTCAAGCGACTTACTTCTTTTTACGCTAAAGTGTAGATTTTGGCAGGGAAAATATTATTTGGTCCAGCTAAAAGATAGAAAGGCGCAAGGGAAGACAGAAGCTTTTTAAAAATCTTGAAACAATAACAATCCACATATATGTATCGGCGGAACAGGAACGGGCTTATGGCGACATTTGTCTTGATAATGAAATTAATGATATGTAAGGAACGGATTTCGACATAAAATCATATTCTTATGACGTATGACTATAGCAAATCTTTTGCCAAATGTCCACGAATTCGGTCAGTACGACCTTATATGTATATGCAGTTTTATTTGACAGATTTTAGCATATTTGGGACTTTTACGACTTAGAATCATATTTTGCACTTTTTCCGTTTTTATTGTATATTTAAGGAAAAATAATGTTTTTTTTTTACATTTGGGTGACTTTTTACGCTAAAAATTATACTTTTACAACCAAACCTTCAACAAATATGCGCCTTCGGCGCTGTGTGTTTATTTTAAATACGAAAATACTTAACTTGTAAAATATATTAATAGTTTCGTGCGCGTAAGTGCGTATTTCTCCGGGCACATTTTATGCTTGCGCGCATATGTTATTTTCTAGGCATATAATTTATTTTTTAGAGCATATTTTATGTTTTAAAAGCATATTTTGGGGTTTTTAAGGACATATTTTCCGTTTTTAAGGGCATATTTTGACTGTTTTTTAGGACGTAATATATCATCATAGATAATATTTCAAGGTTTGTTAGAGGAATATTTAGCCGTTCCTTATAAATGACTTAGGTACTTTTCTTTTGACGCTAAAATATAGCTTTTGGCAGGGAAAATATACTTTTGTCCAGCTAAAGGCGCAAGGGAAGACAGAAGCTTTTTAAAAATCTTGAAACAATAAGAATCCACATGTATCGGCGGAACAGGAACGGGCTTATGGCGACATTTGTCTTGATAATGAAATTAGTGATATGGAGTCATACCCATTGTCAATTCATGGAGTTAATCCCATGTGAAAGCTACACGAAATCCATTGTTCTGCTCTAATGTAGAGATTAGTACAAAAAACAATTCAAATCATTTTTCCGTGCCGAGGAGGCAAGGCGCTAGGCTCCTATATTTGCAGTTATACATACATATATGTATATGTAGTATGTACTCGATTCAGGCTACGTTACGTAACGTGACCACGCTACGCGTGTATTATGTAAGTACATATGCATATCCAGCAT
>JAQFZY010001741.1:0-14111 GCA_034696285.1 Hypogastrura burkilli | reverse complement strand
TTAAACGCTTAGCCGCGCGACCCGTGAAAAGAGCCATGTCAAATATTTTGCTTCTCAGGACTTGGCAACAAATATGATTAAACAAGGCATGGAGTGAGCGATAAATTTCATCTTGTGAAGCGTTTAAAAATTTCGTTATATGATAAACGGTCTTAGTAGGAGCGGGTAGAACGATCGCGTCGAAGCGAAGCAGAAATTGTATTATTATACTCATTTACATATGAACTATATGAAGCAGTTTGGTGTGTGACAGACAGACAGACACCAATACCATCCCATAAGACCTTTTCGTCTAAAATTATTGCCTATAATAAGATTTAAATGATTGGTAGGTAATTTGTTGGAATTGGCCTGAGAACTCTGATTTAATTGGGGAGAACTCTGATAAAATTGGTGAGAAAAAAAATCGACTTGGTGATTCTGGTTAGGAAATCTCCTTTAATTGGTGACGATTTAAATATTCCCCAAACATAATGCTGTTATACAGTGGAGCAAGTTATTTCAGTCCAGTCCATGGGCCCTAACTAGGTCCCCCCGTATCAAATTAGGTATCCCGGGGGCCTATTTAAGTCCCCTTCAAACGCCCTATCGTCGGGGACCTAATTAGGTCCCACATTTTACTAAAGTTGACAATATACTACTTTTGGTACTAGAAAAAGTGACAATTGAACCCTAAGCATACATTGACTAGATCTGTACCGAATTACGGGGTTACTATACCGGCCCTGGTATACCCTACACGTGCTATATGACAAACTAGCACCCAGTCAAAAGCACACCATAATATAATGACAATTGAAAAAAATTATGTTTATCCGAATTTGCGATAGACTTGTTCTTAAATCGATTTTTTATGATGAATTTACTCGTGACCAGGTTCATGAAACTCCCCACGGACACTTTTTAGAAGATTTTCTTATGCGTCGTTACAAAGTAAATTTAGCAAAGGCGATTTAAAATCCAGCCCGACTAAATGCAAAACGTCCCCGGGGGACCTAATTATTTTCCCGAGATAGGGATATTGAATGGGGCCGATTTATTTAGCTCCCATGGACTGGACTGTATCTGATTGAATTACGTGCTTTTCATTAATCACATATAATAAGCGTAATTAGCATCTTATGCATTGAACGGATGAATTTTACTTGCACTTAATTTGTAGTTTATGTGATACATGTTTATCATTAAGAATTCATAATCATATGTAGAGCAAATCCGCATCTATATACATAAAATCGTTGGTCTGTATGTATATGTATGCGGGTATGTATGTATGTATGTATGTATCAGCGGCTGACAAACCGGAGGGCACCCCGGTAAAAATCTCAGGCCATGATCACGGAAAAATCCGGGTTGCGGACTAAAAACATCGGGGTAGCCGACCTAAAATAAATTGGGGTAGCAGACTTGTAAAAACAATCGGGGTAGCCGGCTTTAAAAAATCGAGGTAGCGGGCTTTAAAAAAATCGGGCTAGCCAACTAAAAAAAATCGGGATAGCCGACTTTAGAAAAACTGGGTAGCCGGCTTAAAAAAAGATTATGTGTATTTTAGTTTATCCGAATCTGTTGCTAACCGCCTGGGGTCGTGGGGTACTGGTTTGTCCACTGTATTCATGATCCCCAGGCCCGGACGGTCATTTTCAGATGTCAAGATGTGGTGTGGTCGGGTTGACCGTGGGTGACTTCTTCGAGGTCACCACGTGACCCCCATAAGTCAAAATCGAAAATTAATTCCTAGCATATGACCCTGTATGGCCTGGGGCACCCGAATCCGTTGCTAACTCTAATTCGCTTCGGGCGACCCTTCTGGGTCACCCCGGGGTCGTGGGGCTAACGGTAGGCCGGAAAACTGGTTTGTCAACTGTATTTATGATCCCCAGGACCGAAAGGTCATTCTGATATGTCACATGACATGGTGTGGTCGGCATGACCCCGGGTGACCACTTCGAGTCCACCACGTGACCCCCAAAGGTTAAAATAAAAATATGGTCCTAGCATATGACCCTGCATTGCTTGGGGCATCCGAATCCGTTGCTAACTCGAATTAGCATCGGGCGACCCTTGCGGGTCCCCCTGGGGTCGTCGGGTCACCGGTAGCCCGGAACACTGGTTTCTCAACTGTATTCATGATCCCCAGGCCCGAACGTTCAATTTGCCATGTCACATGACCTGGTGTGGTCAAGTTTAACGTGGGTGACCCCCGTAAGTCAACATCGAAAATTAATTCCAAGCATGTGACCTTGCATTGCTTGTGGCACCCGAATCCGTTGCTAACTCGAATTACCCTCGGGATACCCTTCCGGGTCACCCCGGGGTCGTGGGGCTACCGAAAGGCCGGAAAACTGGTTTGTCAACTGTATTCATGATCCCCAGGCCCGAACGGTCATTTTAATATGTCACATGATCTGGTGTGGCCGGGTTGATCGTGGGTGACCTTTTCGAGGTCACCACGTGACCCCTATAGTCTTAATCGAAAATTCATTCCTAGAATATGACCCTGCATGGCTTGGGGCATCTGAATCCGTTGCTAACTCAAATCGATTTCTTTCGCATTTCAAATGGCAGCGGATTTTCTTTTATTTGTTTTCTATTCGATCTATGAGATATTGTTGACTGACTGACATTGTGACCCTTGACCTTAAATCGATTTTAATGGCTCGCTGACTGTACTTTAGTTTGGAAAAAACGTTGACGATTACCTCAACTTCAGGGTCAAATATCTTTGGCATGATGACAGTTATTTGGACGTTTTTTTTTGGGTGGCTAGAAGAGTGTATTTACGATATTCCCGCCTATGAACCGGAGTCTCAAAACTTCATTGGATAATAGCAAAGGTGATTCAATATGGCGCCGTACCCTCTGTATTATTAAGTTTAGTCCAAGCTTTTTGCGTAGTCTAAAATTCCAATCCACATCTCTAGCAAATGACTTGTTGACCCCTTCGCCTACGCCAATGAATATCCGATACATTTAAATGGCAGCAATCTACACTTGGTGACCTCTGACAGGTCAACGAAATGTCAGGTTAACCTGGATAGCGCGGTTGTAAAGTTGTATACTATAAAGAATTCCGTTGGAAAGAGTCCGTCCGTCCGTCGAGTTGACCTATTTCCTGACCTGGAAAGAGGTCAGTTGTAGGCAGTGTCGATGCGGTGTTAATATCATATCCAAATTAGAAACCAATTGGCGATTGGTGGGAAAATTTTGGCAGTCGGACAAGGGGTTCTTCAGTTATAACGGCGTAAGGGACGGACAAACGGACAGACAGACAGAAAGGTGTAGCACATAAAACAGTTCAGCTCTTTAATAATCCTTACTTGTCCGATGAGGAGAGCAAAAACAAATACTCCGCTCAGCCACGCACAAGTCATAAACACATACTCAATTTCATTTGATGGCTTGGGATTTTTTCCAATTGAAGTTGCAGTCTTCGTGGCAAAATAAAAGCATCTGATGTACCTAAACGAAAAGTATAAATAATACATTTGTATTAATACTAGCAGAAAACTTGATAAGTTATTACATACACAATTAACGTTAATGTCAAATTTTATGTCTTAAATCTCAGTGTACATGGTGGTAACCTAGTATCTTCAGGACGCAATGATATTTACTTTTTACATGTATGGGTGTAACTTTTAGTCACACGCATTTCGGCTTCCCTCCTGTTGCAATCGGCCCAGGCACAACACTCCGAGACATAATAAACCACATGCCGTATTTACTGTGCTGTTCAAATGTGAACAGCTCTTGCATTGGCTAAGCAATAGAATAGATACGGCAAGGTTTCCACCACTCCCGTGCTCACTGCAGGGTCCAGTAGAGCTAACATGCCTAAATGAAAGTTTTCAAGTATTCAAGATATCAAAACCCTTCGAGTTTTATATATTAGATTGCTTCTCAATAGTAGCATTTTTCTATGCAATATGCTCTGTCATTGTTGTCGGTTTTAATTTCGATTGAGTTTGATAATTAGGTCATAAATATGATTTGAACGCCAATAAAACCGTCAATTGAAAACTGGTAACACGCTTAATGAAGTGACCCATGAAAAGAGCCATGTCAAATATTTTGCTTCCCAGGACTTGGATGCATATATTAGGAAATACAGCATGGAGTGAGCGATAAATTGCATCTTGCTATAAGCGTTGTAAAAATTCCGTTGCATGATAATTGGCCTTAATAGAACGGGTAGAACGAGCGCGTCGAAGCGACGCACTTATGCTCTTATTATAAATAGTTAAGTAGGAGATAAAGGATGCAATTTGAAAGGGGACAGACAGGCGAACGGACAAACCAATTACCGTCTTTACTACGTTAAAACGGTAATAAACCATTTTACGCAAGGGCTAACCAAGGGTTACTCAAAGCTAAATACTGTAAACTGCGATACTAACTGTAATGACGGGACCGTCCCCGTCGTTGGCTCAGTCACAGGACCGAATGGAATTCGGGTTGTAAATCCGAGTCCGTGGATCAGACACAAATGTAGATCCGAAAATATGAGGCTAATGTAGGTAGGCAAACTGCAGACGTCTCCGGATGAAACAGGAAGGGTGACACACAGGACACTGGACTGAATGAAACTCGGATCCTCCTTCTCGCTTGGACCAACACTGACCTCTCTAAGACTGGCATAACTGTGAGTACAACAAACTGTAATTCTATCCTGTTGAATTACTTGGACGGGAGACAGGAAGAGAAGCCCACAGGGCTGAAACAGTTTTAGCTCAATTTATTGTTGTCTGAAAGAGCTGAAAATACGGAGAGGCAGAGACAATTCTTCTCTCGGTGCGGATCAAATGTGTACTTTTACAATACAATGCAGAGAGCTCGGTCCACCTTCGGTGAGAACTTAACACGTACTGACTTATTCTAGCAAGGCTTTTCTTTTGGGGTCCGGTGCACTTCACTGGCTTAGCCCGGACGCGAGACTGGGTTTCATTACTATTAAATAGTGCTGTAACTACTACAACATAGGAAAGTAAGAGAGCATAGAAGGGAGAATTCTTACTACTATATGAAGCAGAAGGAATACTTCACTATTTAGTCATAACTACCTTAATCCTACCTGACTCATACATTTTATTGCGTAATTAAGCTCTCGAGAGTGGAGTCAAAAATCAATTTAGATGTCGGGTTGCCCGTCGCTACAATCCTCCCCACTTTTGACTCCTCCCCGTTTAGGAATCTCGGCTGTTTTGTTTTTGGTTATATTTCCTTCCGATCTTAGCTGTGGGACCTTTGTAGGTTCCGGTGGCAGTCTTAATGATGGCGGATCGGGTCTGTCCATCCTTGGACAGGAATACTTCCTGGATGATGCCGTGGACAGGAGTTTCTGAGAGACTCGTTGTCCAGAAGGGTGACGACCAGACATGCACGGATGCTAAACGTAGACCGTGGTTGGGCTCGGGTACTTCGAACCGGGGTTGGATGTCAATATAATATCCCGTAAATAATACTTTTTATGCGATTTTATTTTAACAAGCAGCATTTTTTGTTGCGTTTGCGCCCATTTTTTGAACAGAGGGGTTGGAGGGCTCCGGTGCCCATGCCGAAAAAACGAGAATTTGCTATTGAACAGTGGAATAAATGTAATATTGGAGGAATTAAATTTTTATTGTTTTGTGAGTTTACATTAAACCTACTTTTTGCCTATTTCGATCTCAATTATAAACATTGAAGCCGGGACACGAAAGTTCAAAGATTACGCTTCGCGCTTGCATCGCCATGCCCAAACCATTCTCCCAGGGCCCACCCGCCAATGAATAAACTGAAAAGTATAAGTACCACATTTACCTGTTCAAGAATAAGTAGCAAAACAGGACGAACGATCCAGCGCAAGTTATAATTATTTGGACTTCAATTATAACATCGCCTAAAATATACTTTATGTGGGATTTTAGCAAGTAGTTTATTGTCTTTGCATACATTGGTAAGACCTCAAATATGAGCATGTCATAAAAAAAGTGAATTACAGAGCTGAAGCTGAAAATAACAATTACTCTCGTATTCATTTTTACACGACCCAACTTCCGGAGACTCTGACATGACCCAACCAGACATGTGCATAGGAAAAATTCTTAGAGGGCTGTGTCCCAAATTTTTACGAAAGGGTATGTACAGATTTCGGGATACACGCGAACTGTTTTCTGAGGACAATTACTATAAACACCTTCCATCAAATTTAATTTATTGTTATTGTAAACTGAGATGCCATTTGCGCGAAGCGCAAGAAAATTTTGAAGCCAAAGGCCTCCAATAATACAAAATACAATCTCCAATAATACAATCTTATAATACAAAACTTAATTGGGAACTGGAAGCGTCTTCCCATCTCGCGTAGACTTTTCAAATGGAAAGCACCTCGCCGGGTTTCTCTCATTCAACCCATTCATACTCATGTCTCGTCCCTCTATCTCCTCGTATGGGTTACAGTAAAATGCATAACCTAACTAAATTATGATTAATCGTAACCTAACTTTCGGAGTTTTTTAAAAAATCAACACATGGAGACAGATTGCTGACGCAATGTCAGCTCCATTTCGTGTCGATTAAAAAAAAAAAACTCCGAAAGTTAGGTTAGATTAATCACAATTTAGTTCGGTTAGGCCGTATTTAATTTTACTTTCGGTACGTTGTAACCTAACCTAACCTAAATTAAAGATATAAACCTATAACTTAGCAAAAAGAAACAAAAAAAAGTATTAGGATAGTCGAGACTTGAACTGACGCCTCCCAAAAAGAAGAGCCACAACAGACTCCATCCATACCACTCCGCCATCGGAACCTGTAGTGGAAGTCATATCTCATTTGCCGTAGGTACTTGACTGAAGCTGCTCGGGACATGGCGTATGAGAAGAGATGGTGAGAGACCTAAATCCTGGGAGAAGCCCGGCGAGGTGCTTTCGATTTGAAAAGTCTACGCGAAATGGGAAGACGCGAACTAGAATTACCGTTTGCACGAAGCGCAATAAAGTTTTAATTTGAAGGCCCACAATCTTATGCAAACCTTAATTGGAAACCGGAATAAGAATTATCGCGACGCGCAAGAAAATTTTAGAATCAAAGGCTCTCAATCTTATACAAAACCTAAATTGGATCTAGGAATTCCGTTTGCACTTGGTGCAAGAACATTTTGACATCTTAGGCTCCAATTCTTGTACAAAACTTAATCGGAAGCTGAGATTACCATTTGCACTTAGTGCAAGAACATTTTGAAATCGTAGGCTCCATATCTTACACCAAATTTTATTGGAAACTGAGAAAACCATTTGCGCGAAGCATAAGAAAATTTTGAAATCAAAGGGTCCCCAATCTTATAAGAAACTTTATCGAAGGCAGAGCTAACCCTTTGCGCGAAGCGCTCTAAAACTGAATTATTCTATGTAAATGAAGGTTACGCTTCGCAATTGGCACAACAAAATTTTGAAATCGAAGGTTCCCTATCTTAAACGAAGCGTAATTGTAGACAGAGACCTCCCTTTGTGCGAAGAGGCTAAAAATATGTCTATCAAAGGCTTGACGCTCCCAGTCTTACACATACGATGTTGTATTGTGCTGGCGAAGATTACCCATTTCCAGCGAAACGCAGGAAAATTTTGAATACATTACATTGTGGATTGTGAGCAAAGAGCTCCGTTGTGCTTTGTGCAAGAAAATGTGTGAGATCTAATTCGCTTAATTTTAATGGGAACTCTATGGTAGACAGAACGTGCGCACGAATCGGAACAAAAGACAGAAGTCGATGTCCCCTGATCAAGTTTAAAACAAAAGTAGCCCTGTGTTATAAATACATACAGTTGGATCTCTGTTAACCTTCAAATCAAGTACGCAGTTTTCCATAAAACTACAAGGATATTAGATACGCAAATTTTGGCTAGACGTATGTAAGTGCTGTGTACATTCCTTTTACAACCTTAAGCTGCAATACAAGCTATACGCACCCCTCCCAGCTCAAAGAGTATGTACAGACCCTGAAACTCTCAGGGGGTACGTCCGGGACCTATGCCGTACTAAGCGCACATGTCTGGACCCAACTCCGGAGATTCTGACACGACCAAACCCCGGAGACTCTGACACAACCCAACCCCGGAGACTCTGACACCTGACACTGTGTATTATTTTTTAAAGTTTTCTCCGCTTGCAAAATACAGACGTAAATATGTACGGAATAAGTTTGACAGTTGTAGTGTGCAGTGCTTCACATGGGATTCGAAAAAATGCCAATGCAAGTATGGAGCAACCTGTTTCGCCGAAGGCGAAGATTTTTTGTATTTATTACACTTAAGTTGCATCCAACCCGGTCAGAATTACAATTTAGCTCTTTTCTTATTAATCTTTTCCGACCCAAGTTTTTACACGGGTTGGCAGAGCCAACCTCTGCCCGTGGTAAGCGCACGGGCGACATGGGCTCCGTGAATGTCTGGTGACGACATCTCCGACTTCAGGTATCTTCACGCGTTTGGGCCATTTCTGGTTACGGGACAAGGTTGGACGACAGTCTGGATCAATTTGAGCGGGAAGAGCAGGTTAACCCGGCTTCCCAATGAGTTGAGGGTGTTGACTGATTGGCCTCCCGGGTCTCCGCAATCGGCGGTTGTTATTCGAGAAGTAGGCTGAATAGCAACGAGCAATATTCAATGAATAAATGTCTTGAAGCTCGGAAATCCATTGCCTCCAAATGACAAACAGGGATTCGGGAATGGGCTCGTCCCAGCCGTTGCCGGATCTCCAAGTCTTTTGGAGAATTATCTTTGCCTTGACCATGAAGCGGGAGAGGAAGCCAAGAGGATCAAACAGAGATACAACGAGGGCTCTATTGGCTGGGCACGATTCACCAGTGAGGATCTCAGGCTTTGTTTTGTAGAAGTTGGTACAAAACGAGAAGCTTTCCGTATTTGGCTCGCACGTAAGGCCCAACACTTTCTCTGTCTAGAATGAATCTTTGTTCTCCATGATGGACTTAGCTGGGCTGGATCGAAGATCATCGGAAATGGCTTCAATGACATGACGGTTATTAGAAACTCGATTACAAATATGGAAGTCTCCGCCTCTCGATAGTTTTAAACATTTAGGTTCTTCGCTAACTGGGGGAAGTAAGGAGAAACATTTGGATCCAAACGTCATTGCTACCATAGCGTATTCGGTAGGAGGGAACTTCCGGTCTTTACCGCGTTAGAAGGGCCTCTGGGCGTTTGATCTTCCTTCCGGTTCCGAACTTTAAACATCTCCTTGATGTCCGCAGTGAAAGCTACTTCCTGACTTGGCGGGTTTTTCTCACAGTGAAGTGCGGGAGGTACCAATTTCTTCGACCTTCGGCTTTCACCTCGGATGGATCGAGCTTTCGGAGATATCCAGCATCAATGTAGTGATTGAAGTTTGGGGCGTATTTAGCAGCAAACTCTGCGTCCTGATCCGTCTTCTTCCTGATTGATTGGAGTCTCTTCAGCGCATTTACTCGACTTTAGGGAATTACTAAAATTTGGTTCTTCCATAGGAGCCCGACTTCGAAATGGGAATGCGGACTTCTCTTCATCTTAGAAAGGGGTATTCCTTCGGCTTGTTCTTCACGGGTATGAGGTGACAATACGGGAGTCGACAAACTTGATGGCTTTACCTATGCGACGGTAGGTGAGGTTCGTCTTCTGACCCAGAAGTCCAAGATTCTAAGATACGGTCCCATCGATGAGGGTAGGGTAAAAGCCGATCCGGAATCCAGGAGCGCGTAGATCCCCTCTTCACCTTTTGGGACTTTTAGAAGGACCGTTAGGATTTGGTAGCTCACGCCGCCAAACGAGAGAAGCAGCTGACTGGGTTCAGCCCGATTTACTTAGCTCGGGGGCTCTTCGATTTCCACATGAAGTAGGAGGTGGTGAGATTTCTGACACCTGGGCTTTTCACATTGTTTCTTGGATTGGCTGTCCTTAAATCCGTCTCCGAAATTCAAGCACCCAAAGCAGAGACGCTTGGCACGGGCGAGCTTGACCCTACTCTCTGGAAGTTCCTTCTTAAAGGAGTGACACTGTTGGAAACGGTGACCCGACTTGCCACAGTGGGAACACTCCTGCTCGTTAAGGGATTTCGAACACAATGGAGATGAGGTCGGATGTCGGATCGTCTTCCACAGCAAGGATGTTGCATTTCTTCGTGCCCTTGGCGTCAGAGCTGGGTTTAGGAGGGCACGATTGAAAACCTAATTTCATTCTTTTTGTCAACCAGTCGCTGAGACTAATGAGATTACGATCTTCGTGTTCCGAGTCCAGCTACATTGCATCTTCAGATTTTGTGAGAGTTTTCGTCTGAGCCCGATTAACAGGGGATTTTTTCTTGTCGAGTGACTTGACTGTCTCTGTAAGATCCCTTACCGCCTGGCCGAACTCAATCAGAGTTTCCAGTTTCTTTTCCTTCACCTCGGAGACTGCTTTGTGATATGATAAACTCGGTTTGCCCTAAGCGAATATGAAGGATCTCCAGAATTGTCGGAATGTTCTCTGGGGTCGCCAGTAGACACGGAACGGACTTATAGACTTCTCTTGTAAGTCAGTTTTCAGACGCAGGATATTGTCGGAATCTGAGAAGCCGCAGATTTTCGTTGACCTTCCATAGGTGGCTATGAAGGTGAAGGTGAGCAATTCTTCGGGCCTTCCATAAAAGGTAGGCAATCCTTGGCGATAAACTTATTTGTCTTTGGAGTAGCAGTCGCCAGTTAACTGATCGCTTGGGCCACTCACTGAATCCCTGAGTTGGGGCTCCTACCCTGTTTGTGCCTGCTTTCAGTAACGGACTCCGGCAACTCGTGATGAAGACAGAAGTCTATGGACACTCTATATGATGAGTTTATGGATTTTAGGTGTGTTTTTTTTTTTAAAAAAAAACTGCTTTCAGTATCTTGGGACTAAAAGGTATAAGCAGAGGAAATGAAATTCAGAATTATTTTTAAATAACTGTGAAGTGTTTCCATGCCATAAACTAAAGTTGTTTCGATAAGGGAAAACAACTTTCTCAGACTCTAGTCTTTCCAATTTTTCCTAAGGTGAATAAACAAACTGTAGCGCCTGCACCTGTTGTTACGGGGGACGGGTGGGGAAGCTGTGTCAACAAAAGTAAACCTTAGGTATGTAATCCGTACGACCTCCGAAATCTTTCCACTGACCTACAGCCTCAGGGTTACGTTTCACGATAAAAATTAAAGAACAAAAAAAGGTGGTCTAGGTCTTCGCATCACTTTGATTTTACGAAAAACTTCCATTTTTGACCTACTTTTGGCCTTTTTTTGTCATTTTTTGCCGTTTTCTTCCATTTTAATCCAGTTTCTTAAATATTTATTAGAATTTTATTCCATTTTTTGTACCGTTTCAAATTTAGCATCGAATAGTGGGCTCATTTATGTTTTTATGTTAACTTTAACCGTAGTAATTCCACGAAATATGGGTCAAAAGCTTAATGGGCATATATACAGGGGAAAGCTGGGCTCGGGGGCTGCATTATAGGCCAAACAATTAGTGCCATGACAACATGAGTGACTTCCTGAGAGCAATTTATATTTTGACTAAGTACACGCGAAACAAAGTATGCAGTTAAGCCCACTTTACACTGGCAATAAATGAGTTCCAATTTTGGTGCATGGGGGTCCGAACGGGAGCACTAGAAGTGCATAAAAATTGTCCAATTTACCTGCATAGTAGCAGTAGCCTGTAAATTGGCTGGGTATTTACATTGGCAAAAATAGTGTAGTAGAAATAAAATTGCTTTGAGCCCTCCCTAATTCTAACTACAAATTCAAAATACAGAACAAACGAACCCTACTTTTAATTTCAAACTAATTTGAGCAGTTAATAATTAAGTGTCCACAATATTTATCATGAGCCGCAAACATAAGCAGGCGCTCACTGTGGCGTACTTGCACACTCTGAGTGGTAAAAATAGGCGAATGGAGCAATTAGGATAACTACTTTATTAGCCGGGGTCCACTTTGTCCCGATCTGTTCTTGTTGCGCCAGGTCACCATCGGCACTATTGCTATTCGTGTCATGGTGAGTCGGCTCACTACTCGTGTCCCCTAATAAATGTTGGACATTATACAATTCGCTATACTCGCCCTCAATCACTACTACGGTACTATAACTATCGACTGCTTGCATTATGCGAACCGAGATTACAGTTATTAGTTTAAAGATACTAAGAATTATAATATAATACTGAGAGTATAATAAGTAGAGAAATAAATATTGAATGGGAATGGGAAACTTGTAGAAGCGTTGTTTTTAAACACAAGAGAGAAAGGTCATAGCGCGTAAAATCCCAACCAATGGGAAGAGACTTGCACTGGAATCGGCACCCAAAAGTTGAACCAGTTCTACTTCTCATTTGCAGCCTCCAAATAAGTGGAAGGGGGTCTCCAATGTGCATGCCACCCAAATTGGATATTTACATGTACCAATTTGTACTCCAATTTTCATGCCTGACCCCCCTCCTCAATATTGATAACACATTTATTGTCAGTGTAAAGTGGGCTACTCCTAGCCGAGGCCAGTGGCCGTGTCTTAGTTACTATTTACTGTAAGTGCAGCTCAATAATCCAACGAAAATTAAGCTAAATGCTCACACTAACTAAAACGTAGGCGCGTAAAGGCTAGCGATTGAAGTTAAAGCTTTTAAAGTGGTGAAATTCGAATTGCGGTCTTCTGAATACTTTGTGTCGGCTTTCCTTCTACCGTTCTACCATCGTCATTTGATCTGAACTGAAAAGTATTAAATAAAATACGGCGTCAGAAAAGACGCGAAAGTCTCCTAAGGTGACGAGTCCCTTCAAAAGCATAAAACAAGCCTTACGAATTCCGATTGAAGTATTACTAAATTAAATAAAAACATATTAAATTCGATTGCTTATATTCGTCGTTGTCTTTAAATCTTAGGGTCATTACCCAGAAAACATACCTTCTTAAACTTCTCAAAGTCCCAGAAGTTACACAAACAACACGAAATAATACGAAAATTGTCTTGACTTTTAAAGTACGCTGTGCTCAAATTCTTCGTATAAATCAAAAGTATATTTAACTCGTTCAAATAATTAAAATTCCCACCAAACCTCCATAAACCCTCCATATGCACCTAGTTTCTGCCGAAAGTTTTTTTTTTAATATTACAAAATCTCCCATTTACATATTCCGCAGAGGCTAGAGAAGCGAATTCTGGTCTACAACAAGAACCAAGAATAGAGCCAGGGGTTGAAATAGAATATGTTATGCAATGAGTACTGCTTCCACATTTTAGGCTTAAAAACAAAGACAACGGCGAATAAGCCGTCAAATTTAATGTTTTGATTTAATTTAGTAATTTACAAGTAACGACCTCGCCTTCGGCTCGTGTCTGATACTTGCGCACGCGGCTCCGCCGCTGAGCGGGCTTGGCTCTACGTTTGGAACTAATTAGTATACAAATATATTCTTTAGTAAATAAATGGATTACATAACTCTACAAATGGTGTGATATGTTAGCAAGCCATGTCACAGAAACCAAGTACTTACGAACTGTGACGCTAGACGCTGCAGGTAAGATTTAAGAAACAGACAGAAAATAGAATGCTTCAAAGAACCTGTAGCGTCTAGCATCACAGTTCGTAAGTACTTGGTTTCTGTGACATGGCTTGCTAAGATAGCACCATTTGTAGAGTTATGTAATCCATTTATTTACTAATGAATATATTTGTATACTAATTAGTTCCAAACGTAGAGCCAAGCCCGCTTTGCGGCGGAGCCGCGTGCGCAAGTATAAGACACGAGCCGAAGGCGAGGTCGTTACTTGCATTTTGCAATTTTCCTGCAGCGTTATGAAATGAATGAGATTTCAAATTAATTTATCGCTCCGCTATCTTGTTATGCTATCAAATGGTTTATTCATTATGAAATCATGTTTATCTCAGAGCTCTGATGTCTGATATAGGACACAAATGAAGTAAAAATATAATTATGATGATGATTTTAGCACCCAAAAATACTCTATGCTAAAGATACCAAACTTATATAGGAACCTTAGCGAATAACGTGCTGCCGTCTACTATTGCTTAGATATGTCTTCGGTTCCGATTCAAGCGACTGTGAACTGTGTTA
>JAQFZY010001740.1:0-14112 GCA_034696285.1 Hypogastrura burkilli | reverse complement strand
CCCGCAATAACCTCACGTAGGAAGTAATGATTTTAATTCCGCACCACCCGCAATAACCTCACGTAGGAAGTGGTGATTTTAATTTCCGCACCCCCCGCAATAACCTCTCGTAAGTAGTGATATTAATTCCGCACCACCCGCAATAACCTCACGTAGTAGGAAGTGGTGATTTTAATTTCCGCACCCCCCGCAATTACCTCACGTAAGAAGTAGTGATATTAATTCCGCACCTCCCGCAATAACCTCACGTAGGAAGTAATGATTTTAATTCCGCACCACCTAAAAGCCGCTTAGCTGGGCAAACGTATTTTATTCGGCACCTCCTCGGAAATTCTTGTGGCAATAGTGTTGGGTGATGCGGGTGGTGAGGGAGGTGCGGGTGGTGCCAATTAGTGAGACCGGTGTATGCATGCCAAAGCACAGTCCTGCTGAAGGAGTGGAATTTCAAATTTAGCGGCGGGTCATGTGAACTGTTTACCTCCGTTCCGCGCGCGTCGGAAGTTGGTTTGGTGAAGTGAGTGGAGGACCCCGACACACACGACACAACCACGACATGGTGATGGTGTACATATAAAGAGTAAACGTAGTTCTCTCTTACTTACCGTCAGTTAGTTATTAGTTAATATTCAAATTAAAGTACACTCTGATAATTATATCATTTAATTTATTTTCGCCTCAAAAATAGACTATTTAGGTTTAGGGCACAGGTTAGGCGCAAGATCAAGAGTCCATAGTAGGCTGGTAATTATAGGCTTGTATTTTAAGCTCCTCAGGAAGAAATGTGACCTTTTTATGAAAAAATATTATCGATTTAGGCAAGGCGATGTGACAATCTCAGGAAGAATAATAAACGTGCCTGAGAATAAATAAATCGTGCCTGAAAATATCCTAACCTAACTAAATGTTGCTTAATCCAACACCTAACGTTCAAAGTATTTTTAAAAAATCGACACAAAATGGAGTTGCGATTGCAAAAAACAATTTCCACATATACAGAGGGAGTCCCGAGTTATTTTGAACACTTTTTACCAGCTAGTTTGGTGCCGAAGGTGAGGTCCATGAATTCTGGGTCTAGTTTCTTCTTGTAGACAAAACATTAGTGTACACATTCGTACTAAATTTGTCCACTCTAAGAAGACCCGTGTGACCGTTTACAG
This sequence comes from Hypogastrura burkilli, assembly GCA_034696285.1. Taxonomy (NCBI): domain Eukaryota; kingdom Metazoa; phylum Arthropoda; class Collembola; order Poduromorpha; family Hypogastruridae; genus Hypogastrura; species Hypogastrura burkilli. The sequence goes on along the minus strand of JAQFZY010001740.1, from coordinate 12,955 downwards.
GGTTATTCTGAACGACGTGTCCGATTAAAGCTTCCAAACTGTTTTAGAATCTGAATCGCTTGTACTAAATAAGCATTGTAGTGTGTGACGGAATTAACGCAAATTGATGGGACTCATACAGGATGACCTCATATGTCTGTACTTGTCGGGAATGATGGTACGTCGTCGAGTGACCTCGGGTTGGCCGAGTACTAGACGCGTTTCATATAAGTTTCAGAGGGATCTTAAGCTTTAGGACCTCTGCGAGAGCAGTTTACCCGGAAATATGGAGGCCCTCAAAAAATTGGAAATAAAAAATGCACCAGGAACAATTCCAATTTCATCCTGAGCGGATGTGCCCTACAAAGGAGGAAACAAGATTTATCTAGAGTTAAAGACTTAATTTAATCATCACCAATTGAGTACAACAAATATATTTTAATTAGTTTGATAATTATCGGTTGTCTGCGAAGGGCCCACGGCCATATTTACCCCAGTGTATTCAGAAATCCACCATCTTAGCTGTCCTGCCATTAGTACATGTCTATACATCGTTATTATACTGCATTTCTGATTGATGTTAGTGTATGTCTGAATAATTACAAAATACAGTTTTCGCGTTACATGTGTATGTATTATGTATATTCAACTTACTCATGTCTATTTTTTAGTGTAACCAATTGGCTTATAACTGTTTGCAGTAGTAAAGGGCAAACTAATTTATTCTTTCCAATGACCTATCCCGCAGGTAACTTTCTATAAAATACAGCTTAAGCGCATTCAAATAATTAATTTCGCATTCATCTTATTTAAGGTTCCAAGGACATAGATCCCTTCATGTCCAAAAAAAAATACATTGTTAAGCTTCCCTTGAAACACCAGTACTGAAAGCCTAAACTATTTCGGATTACAGACAATATTCAATTGCTTTGGGCCCTTAGCAGACAACCAATAATTATCAAACTAATTAAAATATATTTGCAGTACTCAATTGGTGATGATTAAATTAAGTGTTTAACTATGGATAAATCTTGTTTCCTCCTTTGTAGGGCACATCCGCTCAGGGTGAATTTGCACTTGTTCCTGGTGCATTTTTTATTTACAGCAGTAGTGTAGGATTGAAGCGGGGAATTTAGTAAAAGTTTATTTTTAGTAGTGAAAGAGTTTATTGCCAAGGAGATAGGAGATAAATAGATTTAGAACGTGAATTGAAAAGTCAAATCTGAATTTACACATTTCGACTATTTGACAAATATTTGCCATTATAGTTTAATTCGAATTTCGATAGATACCTACCTGCAATTTGTATTGATACCGCATTGCCCTTGTAAATGAGGCAAGGTCCCCTAGCGCTTGCCTGCTGCTCAGGAACTTCATATTCTCAGTTGAAACGTCTCTGTAGAGTGGAAACAATAGCATGAGGAATACATAGAGTAAAAGTAAAAGAGACTGGTTAGATTTACACAATGTAGCGCGTCCCTATCTTAAACATTTAGATTCCCTTTTGTAACATTTATATTTTTCAGAAATCATAATCTAACCATTATATAATTATGGCATACGTTTATGTCGTGTAACACTCCTGGTCGGATTTCTCAACCTACACCCACCAAGCTCGACCCACAAAAAGTGATGACCAAAATACAGGTCCAGTTCGTTGGACAGAATTTTTGGTCAAGGGGTCAACACTTTAAGGGCAAACACATGGACCCTGGCAGCGGATTTTTTTCAGAAATATGTCGACATTTTTCGAAATCCTAAAGTAAATTGTTTGCACTTTTTATATCCGCCATAGCCCATAACAACCTGGGCCAGAATCTGTTCATCACCTTATGCTTTAATATATCAGTGAACCGCAAGTTCTTTTCTCACGTGTACTTAATTAAAAAATTAACCGGATATTCAACAACAAAACGTTTAATGACCTCACGTTTCTAATACCCCCTACATCTCGATTACGGAATACAATTGACCTTTTTGTTCGTTTAAAAAGCGAGCGGTGCGATGGCGTACCTCCCTATAAAAGTCCATGGTATCACGTTCAGTACACATTTTCGTGACATACCTTCAAGCGTTCTACTATGTTAGACGTTAGCTTTTATCTATATTATTAATACTTGAGTACAAAATCCCATCTTCGTACAAATGTGTTTGAAACGTAGAGCCAACCTCGCTAAGCGGCGTAGCCGTGTGCGCAAGTATAAGTAAGGAGCCGAAGGCGACGTCGTTACTTGTACAAGTACAAAAATCAAATGACTTACTCCGTAGGTTGGCTATCTCCGTAGAATCTGTGTTCAAGGAGGAATAGGAAAGCTCCAAGCTGTTTAGCAAAGTCAATCCAGGCTCCTGTCCCGAGTCCAGAAGCTGTAGCCCGGCCTTCACCCCAAATCAATATGAAAACAGGCCCTCCCTCCCGGTAAAACTTTCTCTCAACGAAGTATTTCTGTCAAATATTCAAATCAACCCAAAATGGAATCAGCGGAGTTTTCTACAGTAATGTAAGTACGGCCCAAGAATTTATGTTTCAAAACTGCGGTATCCAATGACTAGGTCACAAAATTCTCGATAGCTAGCTATAGCAATTAATTCGATCAATACGCCCGAAACACAGGAAAGTCGTCAGTATTGACATTTGACCTCACCTGTTTCCATTCTCTCTTGTCCGTTGTATTGAAGTGGTCCAGGCTCTGACTGAACCAATGCCCCTCCACGTCTTTGACTTCACGTCGCTCCGCTTCAGTTGGGTTCCAGAAGAGCTTCCCATTCAAGAACTTGTATTTCGGACCTTTTGACTCACTACTGACTGGCTTCGCAGGGTTGATGGGCTCTCGCCCTACAAGAATTTCGGCCCGAATCCGAATCACAGATGCAAGGATGACAAGGACTGGAGCAGCCGTCGAAAAATAATTATGTAAAATCATTTTTCACGACATCTTTCACTAATATAATATGCTATGCACAGCGTTTCAGACGTGAAGCTTAAATGGAAATGAGCTGAGGTCCAGGCAGGAAAGGGTAAAGGCCCTTGGCGTCGTCGCCTGTAGCCCAAAATTCCTTTGGTACATTATTCGGCCCTTGACTTGAAAGCATTTTTAGAAGCTACATATACATATGTAGTGGAAGGCATGTATTTTGTTTAGGAGGTAGTACTGGTAGAATGCACCAAAATAGTCAATTCCAGTGAAGGGTTGTTGGTGGGCCGAACGGAAAAGGGACTTTAAAATAGATTTACAGGTACTATATGAATGGTACCATTACATCCCCATTCCACGATTCCACCTTTTTTAACCCTTCATATTATTACAAGTTGTAAGGCAATTTTTTCCCTTAGACCGAAGTCCATTAGCACCTCCACCCAAAATACACTGGGAACGGAAATTCCATAAAATACGGCACCAAAATAATCCCTTGCCTTCCACATGCACATACATTCTAAAAGTGTAACATTTATTTGCTATAATTATCTAGTTCACTGGAACCAGATATTATGCCTATTTATTGGATGGACAATAAATGTTTAAGCTTTACGTTAAGAAATTGAGTACTTGATTACGCTATAGTATATATATATTAGCATCTCAAAAGGATTATCAGTGACTGAACTACTGTTTTATACGTTACTAAATAACACGATTTACTGTAAATAACTCGAACTTATTATTGTTAAAAATTGACGAAATCTTAAATTAACCATTAGCAGAGCACAAATATACTAAATTCGGGAATAATGCTTAGTTACTGGCACAAGCTTATGGTGAAGATGCTCTTCATTCAGAAAGCCATTCTGAAAGCTGGTAGAGAATCTGAGTTCGAGCGGCCTTCAGTTGTGGTGGATCAGAAGGCGCGTCCGGGTACATGTTCGCACAGTGTGCCGTTCCTAACATTAAGATATTGATTTTATTATTTACTGGTAGTATAATTACATAGTAGATGAGGTAAAACATAGTAATAATCATATTCCAGCAAATAGTATGCAAATGGAACTGAGCTTATGCCGGTTGCTCACGACTCACCTTCAATGAAAATAACAACATTCCCTCCGACCGTATCATTTTGGGCAGTTAGTCCAAGAGCATGCCAGGGGTCAATGGATCCATTAACGAAAATAACACGCGTTACTTTAATGCCCTTTCCACCGTAGTTCGTATTTGTCCATTTGATCCTACTCTCAATGAAGTCGGAATCATACCTGAAAAGAAATATGCCGTGTCAGTATATTCTGACATTTTTTATGAATTACTTTCCGTATAATTTTATAAGGCCACATTTACTTGAGATCGAAGATATCCCGACACTGTCGAACCGAGAAATCAATCCCAAATTCTTTCCCAAAAGGTTGATCCTGGAGATCAGAGCTCTGGTAGAATCCGAACTCGGTACAAGTTTGGTAGGTCCATTGGCGAGCACCGGAAGCCACGCTGCTCTCCCATCCCGTTTGCTGCATCTCCTTCACCATTTTGCTATACTTGAAGTCCGTGCAGTTCTTTCCAAAAGTATCCAGCATTAGCTTATTCACTGCGGCGTATCTTTCCAATGGGGTTGGGTCATTTTCTGGATCATTCTGGGAAATATTCAAAGTAATTGTACCAAAAATGTGGGGCAAAATATGTGTAACAGGTTGATTTCTGGGCCATTTGTTTTAGTATAATGATTCATGCCTACCAAAAACTGGGAAGTTATAGGCATTAGGCATTAGTCCCTACCTTGGTCATGATGTCACAGAGAGTTGAAATGGTGATATTTGCAGTGGCAGATCCTTCGAAGGCTCGATTATCCTCATTGTACTGAACTATGTCCTCAAAGTTCCCGGCCATGTTCTCAAAGAAACTGGCCACGTCCTTTGAGTTGTCTCCGCGAAGCTCATCACAAAGGCTGGAAGCAAAAATAAGAATCATTTTGTAAGTAAATGTTTTTTTTTTAAATTTAACTACTTTAACTTCAGTTTTAGAATTAGGTCCAAATTATTGGACTTAAATGGGTGCTGACATGCACATGAACGGTAGCGCAAAAATACCAAAGCTTCTACTCACTTGAATTTCTTCTCCAGGATTTGCCATCCAGTCCTTCGGGCCAGAAGCCTTTCCATACTGCCTACAGCGGATCCAATCTGAGACGAGCAGTTTGGATCCGTCCTGATAATGGAATCACGAACAACGCCAAGGTATTCTGGAGAAATAAAAAATAGTACAGGACTGAATTTAGTTGTTATACATATGCTTGGGACAATAGACTGTCGTTATAAGTAAGTTAGGTACCTTTAAAGTTAAGCTGGGCAACGAGCGGGGCGGAAGTGGAGACTGCAATGTCAACTAGATGCGGGTACTTGAGCCGAAACCATGCAGCGAGGCTCCCTGGATACGAGCCGCCTAACGCCACTACCTTATTCTCCTACGCAAAGAAATAGGAAGAAAATAGTAGCAATTCGGTCCAGAATATTTCGAACTTCCTTCAATTATTACAACAATTTATAACAGTTATACCGTCAAGTTATACTTATCCTTCATTCTTTCAATAAATTGAGCCAAATCAGCCAAAGCTTGCTCACTCGTAAGGAAAACCAGGTTTTTAGTATCCAAGTCGCTGTAAAGAGTATGTTAGTATTAATCCTTTATTGGTTGATTATGCCTGTTACATAGTTACATGGAAGGAGATCAATTTCCTAATTCCATGTAATCCTAGCTTTTGCCTAAGATCGTATATCGTATCTTTGTAGTTTGGTGCTTTAGTATTTTCTGTATCTGATGTACTTAAATGTAATAATTTAAATTGTGCTTACGGCGTCGGATGGCTCTTTCCGTAGAATCGATGTTCCAAACTGAAGCAGATTGCGTTTAGATGTTGGGCATAAGTGATCCAGGCCCCCTGGCTCATCCATAGGGGATTATCTTCCCCCTCCCCGCCAATCATTACAAAGACTGGGCCGCCGGGCTTGTAGAAAGTGTCATTAATAAAGTATCTCTGAAAAGTCAGAAAATAAGAGAAGAGTCCATATTGAAAATATTCGCTTCAAATGTTTTTAAATTCTCACGAAGGTATTAAATATAGCCCATAAGTATAATGTAAATACAGGTATGGAAATTCCTAAGTTTAAATACGTACCTGACTCCAAGTTCGGGGATCTGAGGGGTTAAAATGATCCAAGGTCTGGTTAAACCAATATGTTTGAACCCCTTTGTGCAAGTCCGAAGTGCCCCCATTACCCTTGAATCCCACGGTTTCCCTGAACCATTTTCCCTTGTAGAACCTTCCATCAGCGCTGTCAAGCCAGGGTCCAAGGCAAGCCAGCAGTAGTAATAATAAGGCGTAGGTGCGCTGGCTCATCTTCAATGATTGTTATAACGATTCGTTAATTCGATAATGCTTGAAAATTGTTCGTTGGGACCTTGCCCACAAAAAGACTGTCGCGGCTAGGATTTATTGTGGTAGTTGTGTCTTCCAGTGCAAAAGGGACTCTGGATTGGTTTGGTACTATGTATTTATGTATGTATAATAGTATCGTTTAGTATTTTCTGGCCCATTCCTACGGAGTAGGGAAGAATATTATGATATGACTAATGGTATAAGTACATAAGCTAGTAATGTAGGGATGTTTCATGTAGATAGCTTTTTACCCTAGCACGATATAAAATATACAGGCATATGAATTGAAAATTGAATGACGGAGGCTGGGGACTGTGATAGGCTCTGACATTATTGACCTCACGCAATGTACAGGTACAAGCTCCCATAATGCTCAATCCACGGTCTTGGATAGTTCGTTCATTCTAAAGGGAACGGATATGGTCATCCTCTGTTAATGCACAGTCAAATAAACAGGCTATACTACAGAAAGACACAAGTACCTAATCATTTTCTGACACTCGTCAGTAGAGAGAAGGGCAAGGCCTGTGCATTCTATTGCTCTCATAGTGATAGAATTATCTGTCGAACTATCGAAGACATACATGGATCTCCATTTCGGTCTCGTGTTTCTAAATGGTCTCATCTCCTTGTATTCATCAACAAAATGTGAAGAATATGTGCATGAAAAAACATGCAATACTGAGCAGATAACAAACATGAACCAAATATGCCGAAAAGTAAGCCTCGTATTCACGAATAAGTCCCAAATTCCCGGTTCTATTCTATTCAATATATACATAGTTTAAGAAAAGTAGTAAATTTTACTACGTAAATTATAACCGCGAGGATTCAAGACGCGGAGAAGAAGTTTGCTTGTAATTTCATGGAGATGGCTCTACAGTGTACAGACTACCATACAGTAAGTACACTCACGGAAATTAATTTGGGACGCTACAAGCGACAACTACGAAGAGGTATATAGAATGCTAAGCTTGTGCTAATTTCGTTGAGATAAGGCGTTCCAGAAGGACAGTTCCGACAGAATAAAGGTAACAAAGTATTGGACTTTAGATTTGAGGGGAGCGCACTATTTGAAAAGGGTCGTGGAAATTAGCAGAATCCTTGGGAGCATTTGCCTAGACTTTTACTTTATTTTATTTTGTATCTTGTTTAAGCCTACGAACAGTTTGGAGTGACAGAGTTCGCGGCGAGATGCGCGGGAGGATCTTATGCAAGAAAATGAGGGCTTCTGGAGAGATCGGGATCGGCTCCTCTGTCTTCATTGTAAAGAACTCAAGCTTCGGGTTGAGCTCTGCCAGATGCAGAGCCGCCCAGCCCCACGGACTCATCTACAATTTAAAACGACGGAAACAACTATTAAAAATCCATGCAAAAAAATCTGAATTCAAAACTAACTCAAAAATTGACTTATTCGCTGAGTATTCTCACCTTTTCGTCAAAACAACAAACTCCAAGTTTTCGTAAGTACGGGAATCGTATCCCATATCCAATCCCGACATCCCCAATTTCTGTATACAAGCATTCCAGAGTCAGCTCCCTTAAATCTGTCAATAAAAAAAAATTCAAATATAGTAACCTTCAGTAGTTTTTCTAAATAGTAATAATTGTTAAAATTATGCTCATTTAAAATATAAAATTCAATCGACGAAAACTCACGTTTTAGCTCGGAAAGTGGGAGCCCAGCCCTGCGAACTCTGACCTTGCTGAAGTCTGGCTCGAGATAGACTATTTCCGAGATTCGCAGGTGTTCAGCATCAGCTGGCAGAATTCCAGAGATCCCAAAGTCAGTAATGGGCACAGTAGAGGTAAAGCTGAGGACCTCGAGTGCAGGCCAGGTCCGAATAATCGTCTGGAGCGCCTCATCATTCGTTACTCGAGGCGGGGAGGAGAATGCTTGCACGAGCGGCTTCCACGTAGAGTCAAAGTTCAACTTTGTGAGGTTCGGAAACATGTCCACGATTGTGTCCATAATATCCTTCCCACCACGGAGAACAGTGAGTGAAGTGACGTTTCGGAGGACAGTACTTCTTACAGCCTGGAGCCCGTCGACACAAGGGATTCTTATGGTCAAATCTTTAACGTCAGCCAGGATCGGCATGAAAGCTGGTTTCAGGAGTCCCGAATCTTCAATCGTTATTTTCTCAAGACGTTTCGGTAGGAAACTGAGGAGCTTTTCCGCGTCACTGTCCGAAAGCCGAAGGGTCGGGAGGTAGAGAGACCTAAGATTCGGCTGAGTTTGAATGAAGTTTATAAAGCTGTTGTGGATGGGATCTATAGATTGCCTACTAATTCCGGTCCAGCTCAACGTCAAATTTTCCAATTCCATTTTCTGACCCAACTCAACGTGCTGAACAAAGGGAACGATGTCGAGCCAACCCGGAATGAGCATAGTCAATGACTTTAGGCTAGGGGCCGTCAGATCCAGAAAATTGAGGAGCATTTTCCCAAAACCCTCGACTCTTTCGTCCGCCTCGTACTCAACCATGCCATTCATGAAATCCACGAAATCTGTATAAAAAGGAAGACACCGAGGTCCAAGTCCAAGCTCAAGTTCAAATTCCTTGAGTCCATTGGCGCCTTGGAGTTCTCCCAGAATGTGACTGATTATCTGGGAACCATCGGTGTTGGCAACAACGGTAGAGAGCTTTAGAGTCTTGAGACGCTTCTTGAACTTCTCAAACTTCTCGGCTTCCTGACCAACTTGCGGTGAGTTGAGGTCCAAGTTTTTACTTCCGACAGTCACATCCCCCACTTTTTCCAGCTTTGCCACTGTGAGCTCTTCCAAACCGGAAAACCGTGCTGCGGCTTCTCGGATCCAAGACAACTGAAGTTCGGATTGGTGGAAGGAGAGGGACGTCAGGGAATCGTCGAGGTAGTCTGGTAAAGGCTGAATGATATTAAAATTCGGACAGTCCTGGATCTTTAGACTTTTCCAGCGAACTGCGGATGCTGAGAGGACGGTGTAGGAAGATAGCATTTGTTCCAAATCCTTTCCGCTAATAGTGTACGTGACGGAGTTGATGAAGTCGATAGATGAAGTCAAGAATGTGTTCCATTCTCGGCAGACTCTGCGAGCAATGAGCCGATCTCCATGGTCCAGGTAAGAGAATACTTTAAGCATTATCTCCTCCTGTTTAAGTAACAAGCAACGAGGACTTAAATAAATGTTATGTATAGGTAATATACTCAATTGTCAGTTTTGAGCTATGTACTTATAGAATTTATAGGGTTTGACAGAGCTTAAGGACCAGTTCAGACATAGGTTCTAACTTACTGGAAGAGCGAGAGTCTGTTCTGCATATACTTGTTCGCTCTGTTCCATGGCTTCCGTCCAGGGATCCTCAACTGTTGCAGCCTCATCCATCATGACCGGTAATTAATAATACCACTAAATCTTTAAGTAAATCCTGCAATCTGCAAAATAGAATAAAGCATTCATATAAAACAAAACAAAAAACAAAAAAATATGCTCCTAGTAAATAGTCGCTGAGTATGCTTGAGTGTATCCTAAAACGGACGAAACAAGTTAAGTTTAACCTTTGAATGATTGACCGCACAAAAAAGGTTCTCCCAAGGGATCTTCGTGAACTTTGACTCTTCACAAAATAGTATAGTATTCGTCCTTTTTAGGGCACACTCGTCTTTTTACTAGGAGCATATTTTTTATTTCCGAATTTGTATGGGTTAAAACTGATGTCATAAGTTCTGTTTCACACCGCAACCATTATCGCACTTGAACATATTTTATAAGTAGAAACTTTAACGTTGCCACGGGTTATGGGTGGGTACATGAGACTATACTAATACAGGTGGGGTGCATCAGAGTTCCCTATATAAATCTGTGTTAGGAAATAGGCCCCAGATCGGTTGGTAAATGGTCTGATATCTCAGGTACCCTTTGACCTAACTGAGGTAAATTAAGTTTGTTCGAGAGCCAATTGTATGGCCTACAATAATTTCAGGTGTTGGGACGCGCAAGCAGGGGCGTCGCTAGCATAGCCCCCCCCCCCCACCCCCCCCGAAATGTTCACAAAAATAGAAACAAAACGAAAAAATTATATATATATAGCTTATATTTATTAACTATATTCACTACCTTTAACCTGAAAAGGCCGAAAAATCACGATTTTGGACGTTAAATGACAAAAAATTTCTTCGCCTCCGGCGGACTTTTACCCGTCAATACTTTGAGCCCATCCCGAAACTAAAAGCTAGCTACGCTCCTGTGCGCAAGTACACGGGAAGTAGGTTGAATCGACCATTCGATGTCGTTTTTTTGATGCTTTCGGATGTAAGGAATCGAAAAAGTCCAAATTAAAGTTAAGAGCATTCAATGGGACCTTTACCAGCTTTTATGCATCTTTAATTTTTGACGTAGTGTGAGTCGTTTTCTCGCAATCTGTTGGCGACGAAATTAGGGGGGGGGGGCAAAGAAGCCCCCATCGCGCAAAAATGGCCTTATTATGGGTGATTACATCTGAGAGCTATACGGAGCAATTTAAAGCCTGACCCACAGACGTACAGACAGACAAGATAATCCCATAAGACCTTTTGGTCTAAAAGCAGGCGACTACCTAGAACCTGAACTTAAATAAATGTGCACTGGAAAGATAGAAACAAGAAACAAACAATCCAGATCCCCCCCCCCCCTAAATTCGTCTGCCAAAGATTGCGAGTAAACGGCTCAACGTACACAAAACATTACAGATGCATAAAAGCTTTTGGTCCCATTGATGCACTTCAATTTTAATCTTCGACCCAAAAATCCTAAAAAACGACCCCGACTTGTCTATTTAACTCATTTCCCATGTACTTAGGCATCCCAACACCTGAAATTATTGTAGGTCATGCATTTGGCTTTCAAACAAACTTAATTTGACCTCGGTAAGTAAAAGGGGCCCTGAGATATCTGATATTTAATTGACCAATTTGATGTTAATTTCCTAAAACACGTTTAAATACGGAAATCGAATGTAGAGAGGCATCCACATCAGCCGGGCCGCGTCTAACTATGTATTTTGACTTCGGCTGGAAGGAAAAATCCGAAAATTATGTCGTAGGACGAACTAAATGGTAGTTTCGCATTGTTATATTGTTAGATTTCAAGTATTTTAGTTCTATGGTCAAACCTTTGCTCATTCTCATGAGCATTCAGAAACAAAGCCGTGTCAGATGTCAGGACTTGCCAAGGGGCATTTGTCAACATTTATTTTTCAAATAAGTTTTTCGTTAATACAGTGTTAACTTGTTTCATCCTTTTCAGGGCACTCAGGCTCTTAATTAGTTCCAAGTGCGAAACTGTATTCAAAGCCAGGCCAGACAGACTCCGTCTGTCTGCTCCTCCACCGAGGATTCTCCTCCAATAGGCAGCCCAGGCTGAGAATACAGTTTCGGAGTTCTCTGTAGAAACGGACCCCACGATATTTTGTTCACCTCGTGAACAGAAAAAAGAGTCCGTTTCCCTCCTCCTCTTGCTCTGTTGTAGCATCCTATGCGGCATATCTGATATCTGCCAAAAAATTACGATTCCGTAATCAAGTAATTTTGACTACAAAAATTCTAAAATTATGAACTACTAAGGAAATAGAAAATCAGGCGTAGTTATCGACCAAAATCTAAATTAACGTTGATTACTGCTAAAAAGTAATACCATAATTTAATCAAAGTTAACTGCTTTTTTATCTGTATTAGAATTACTGAACGCAGACTTTTGTAATTTAGAGTACAGAAATTGTAGTTTTATAAAGTTGAAGAGATAAAAACAACACGGTTTTATGTAAGTATACCGATTTTCATTAGTTTACTGTTAACTATGACTGTAAAAGTATGTCGACCCGCGCCGCGACATATATGCTTGGAGCAAGAGGCGGAGAGTTGAGAGGAAATTCTTCGCGCGGACCATCAAAATCCCCTCTCAATGTACATGAGAGACGGAGTGGTGTGTTTCTCTTCACAGATCGGCCTAGCACTTTTTTTTGTTATTTGTAAGTTACAATAATAACAATAACAAACCACGCACCACACAGTTTTGATGCCTTCGACCTCGTCACGTCCACTTTGTACTTGAGAAATATTGTAAATAGTGAACTGTCAACTTTGACCTGCGAACTGTCAACGTCAACCACGATCAATAGACCAACAATAATCACTGTCATCTATCTGTTGTGCCGACACGTCGACAGCTACAGCAATACATAGATAGGTTAGTCCAGCTCGCAAGACTAAAGAATACCATCCAGATCCAAATTTTGCCATGGGCTTTTAATTTTAGCCCGGGACTAGGACTCACCCTCACACTCACTCCCGGCCGGGAGGCGTCTTTAGGTTCTGAGTGGGATTTCGGCCAAAAACGCAGTTTGGTCCCAAACACTCCTCTCGGGCTCACATAACACTAGTATCCTAACCTAACTATCTGTAAATGTAGCTTAATCTAACCTAACTTTCAAAGTATTTTTCAAAAATTGACATATGGAGATTAGATTGCTGACATGCTGACGCAATCTCAACTCCATTTCGTGTCGATTTTTGAAAAACATTGCTTTGAAAATTCGGTTATATTAAGCAACCTTTAGTTTGGTTTGGTCGTGACGAATTAGTAGTTATGGTACGTTGT
>JAQFZY010001739.1:0-14119 GCA_034696285.1 Hypogastrura burkilli | reverse complement strand
AAACTAGTTTGACTTGGGATTGAGTATATGCACGTAGGAGTAGAAAGTAGGAGAGGAGAAAGAAAGGAGAGAGAAAGAAGGAGAGAGAAAAGGAGAAGAGAAGGACATTGATTAAAGTTAATTTGGAATAATCATTTGTGTGGAAGGCAAATTTTTTTGACACCCTTTTCCGCATAGACGCAAATTCATGGGGGTTTTCCTCTATGTTTGAAATATCCCCCCTTTTCTTCTTCTAGTTCGGTCTTATGCCTCAGTTGCACTCCGAAAATGGTTAGACAGCCGTACTCCCTTCCATTTTGATTTCTTTACCATTGATTTCAATGAGGAAATATCGGGTGTGTACGGATACGTTCTTGGAAGGCAGAGTCAATATGCTAAACACGCTGTGGACAAGATAATGAGCTTCTACGAGGATCATCAAAAGGTTATCGTCATTGGGCATTCAATGGTAAATCCTGTTGTATTTTTGTTTTCAAATACTATTTTGTTGGAAAAGTTGATGTGATTAATGGAGAAGCGTTAAATATATATTTAGGGAGGGCAAGTCGCTAAAGCAATTAATGAAGATCATGCAAACGTTGAGTTGATTTACACGATGGCCACGCCGCACGCCCAGCCTCTTATGATTACTGATCCGGAGCTGGATCTCTTCTACTTTTTTGTTGCTCGGAATTGGACCCGGGTAATATCAAATGATGAGAGCGCCGAAGTAACTCTTGTTAGTGTAGCCGGAGGCCCACGGGACTTCTTTATTCCTGAAAAACTGACAAAGTGGAAATACACAACTATTGAGACTTCCGTAAAATTGCATTTAAAACGTTATGGTACAAGCTTCATACAGTACTTCAAGAACGTGTGATTGCATTTGAGTTTTATATTTTTGCAGTCGCAAGCAGTTCCAGCGGTCTGGGCTTCAACAGACCATTTATGTATTGTCTGGTGTAAGCAGCTAGTTATGGCCGTAGTTCGGTCCATGTTTGATCTGGTCGAGTATAAGAAGAAGCAGAAATACTATGGAATTACAAGCAATGCTACTGCCCGAAGTGCAGTTTTGCACTATCATTTCAAGAGAGTGAGCGCCCAACTGTTCTCTCAGTGCAGGATTAAAGGCAATAATGTTTATTCCGTCTTCATCATTCTTTCAGCGATCTGCCGGAAAGTCCTACCACTCTGCCCATCCGGTTGAAACCGAAGGTCCAAAGCCATCCTCTGTTGAATGGAACGAGTATCTCTCTCATGACTTTTGCCAAGTCTCGACTCCGAAACTGACTTATCTCATGTTTCCACGTATTACCTTTGAGGAGAAAATTAAGGACGCGGTGCTGGATTCGCACAAAGTTTTAATTATGACTTCAAACACTAAGCCGAAGAATTGGGTATTTGGCTGCACGAGCCAGAGGACTGAAAATAATATTAGATATTGGTAAGAATGAATGGGACCGAAGTTGCCCCTCCCAGGATACTCTTGTAAAGAATGGCTTTACGTTGTTCCCCCGCAGCTCTTCCATGGTGAACTTGTCAAATGAAACGGAAATCCTACCATCGTTTCATCGGAGGAGGAAGCTTGTTCATTTAAAATATTCGGACGTGATCAAGTACTCGCATCTGATTATCAAAATGGATCCTGTTGCTTTCAAGGTGATAGCTTCTTAAAATTTTCCTTTTTGTATTGTCTTCTGAGAGTAGATGTAAATACAGATATTGGATTTGGTTTATTGCCTTTAGACTTGCGTCAACGTTGAGGTTTATGAAGATGGGGAAAGAACAAAATGGATGGGCGGATCCTTAACGACGACGGAGAACGTAATGTTTTACAATTTTACGTATCCGGTTGAGGCGAATTTTTCGAAACTCCTCGCCTGGGATCTTACTGTCAAGCCTCAGGTTGGGAAGGGAGGCGTCCCTCTTCAATGTGCCGGGGACTACAACTCAGTCGGGTTGTTCCGGCATGGCAGTTTTCAAACGCACAACTTCTTCAAGTAAGTGAGAAATGTTGAGGTATTGTTGACGTAATATGTACAAGTATATGCTAATTTTACAATAAAAACAGGAATGAGAGTCTTCTCGTCCGATTTGCGGATACTTCTGTGGCGTCAGGTCATGCTCTGCTCTATTTGGACAGGAGCTGCAAATATTCCATAAGGTATACCTACTCAAATGATCAATCAGCTCAGGGCATGTTCATGACATCGTCTAAATTCCTTCTCAACAGCTACAAAATGGCCTATTTAGAAACAGCAGGACAACTGTTTCGAACTTATGCCAGAATTATTCCTTCGTACTTTGTCAGTATTATCTTCATGAGCTTCTATTTTCAAGAGGCGAGTGGTTGGAGGAACTTTTATCTTATCCTCCTGGAAAACGCCTACAATCTCTGCATTTTGCCTGGATTCATTATCCCGTTCTGTCTTCTGATTTTACCGTAAGTTAATTTCGTTTGGTCCTATGTTAGAATGTAGTAACGCAGCTCGGAATTTTTTTGTTTAGGAGCGACAACCATCTTATGATGACAGATTCGGAAATATCACTATTTGTTCCAATATTTTGTTATTTTGTCGCATATGCTCTTGTTTTGATCATCTCACTCGCGGCATGGGTCATGGTAATTGCTTCTGGAAACGCAGCTCATGCTTTTATTATGAAGTAAGTTGAACATTGGCAGTACGTATAATGAATATCCGATTTATTTAGTTAAAAGTGTTTAACATTCTTCTGATATTGGCAGGGTTTTAAAAAGGAAGCTTGGAAGCGTTCCAGAGAAGGTCACTGACCTTGCGTTGGAATACACCTTGGAAAAGTTTCCCTTTACAATAGCAGTTGTAATTGTTGGGGTTGCAATGAGTACGTGTGGGACGATGGGGCTCGCAGTTGGCCTAGTATTTTATGTTATCAAGGTAAATTGAATTTGTATAAGTAATTAAGAAGATTGCGGCTTAGGATGTTAATAATTATTCACAATCAAATTACTTTGGTAGATATTTAAAGGCTACGAGGATATTCTTGAAGACTTAGTTCGTGGAAGAATCAAGACGGTGGGAGAAGGACTCTCGCCAATTAATTTCCATGTTCACTGTGCCATGCTTTGGCTTGCAGTTACATGCCTTAATTTGCCTAGTCTCATATACTGGATTCATAATTTCAAGTAATGCATTTCAAGAGCTGTACTATTTTGGATTCGGAATATTTTTCATAAAAACTAATTTTGATCTAATGTAACTCAGGTATAATGAGACTCCGCAATGGGATGTATCACTATATATTTGCCTGATGCTGGCTCCGGCCCTAGCGGTTCTCTGGCAAGGATTTGTACCTGACTTTAATCCGTAAGCCACAAGCTCCTGACCTTTGAATGACAAGTAAATACAGACTTCCGTTTTCATGATTTTCTCAATCTTAATTGTTAGAACACTCTGGAAGCTCCAGCGTTACCTCTCCTATCTTATGGGCCTTATGTCGGTCATCTGGGGAACTCATCGGATCTATCTTCTCTCCTTCCTCGCCGTTGTCGTCTTGCTCACCTCAGCAATGTGTCAACTCATTTCAAGACTCGCTCCGCCGCCTGAAGAGCCAGCCACTGCTGAAGGAGTCAACACACCTAGTCAGTCCGAACCAGGATCCAAAACCACGGTAGAAGAGGTATCTACAGATACTGTTTCCCCATCAGAGGCAGAGGCTCAAACAAAGAAGGAAGACTTGGAAGAGTTGGACGACGGGGAGATCTTGTCTTCCGACGCCGGTAACACTCAGAGCGACTCTGACGATGAGGATGAAGGCTTAAGTAAGTTGTTGCACACCAGGAAATAGACAAAAGTTATAGAATCAGATATTTATTTTAGAATCATAGACGGGCCAAGTTTACCGGTAGTGGTTCTCTAACCTTTAGATGGTGTAACACTGTGAAGTATTAAAGTCGAAATAACCAAATATTACCTCCGACGATACTTACAGTATCCTGAAGGGAATAAATTGAAAAACGTCTTGACGAGTAAGCAATATGAGTATTTTTATTACTAGAATAACGCATAAATCGTAAATAATCCAAGGGGAAGCAGTGAAAAAGCACAAGTTTCAGAGCCCAATGTGGATAGGAATAATTCAAATAAATAGTCAGTGGGCCTAAATAAAAAATAAATAGTTTATGATTTATAATATATAATTTGGCAACTCTCGCACTTTTTCCTGACTTGAGTATTACATTTTACATGACATCCTTAGCATGCCCAGACCGCATCACACACGAAGAGCCTAAATATTCATACATATTATTCCACACTAGTATAAAACTTCCATTAGCGTTTCATTTGTACATTAAATATTGACATGGTGTGTTTGTTTTTTGTGTCGGTAATTTTACCACGTTGAAGTCGCTAGCATGAGCATGCTGGTATAACTACAAGTACCTATATGTATACGTACTAAGTTCTTACACAGACGACCGTACATGCCATACGTAATTAATTGATTTTAATTGTAATGGTGATAAACCGCTTTAAACTACGTAATACTTCTAAACATTTACAGAAGAACCTTATATACTGGAATCCTTACCTGGTGGCATGTTTGTACAAAAATTGGGACAAGGAGGAGTTAACCTGGAAGTTTACGACTTTAGAACCTCGGGAGGGAGGGTTAGCCCATGAATAATGACTACGAAGTCTTAGTCAATTATAGGTTAAAATGACAGAGTTACCTCAGGCTGTAAGCCATATATACACGAAGCTCGACTACCTGTTAAAGTGAGACTGGGACTGTAGGATGGGGGACGAGGAAGAGGGTGGCCGACTGTTCGGACTCTTTTTAAAGCTAGTGAGCTCGGGTGGATACTGGTTTCGGGAATAGCGATGGGGGTCACGGAGCGTGACCTGGGGCTCATACGCCGTAATTTCATCAATCGTGGCAATCATTTTGGTCTTCCCGTTGCTCTCGTTGAAGTACAGATTGTCGAAGCCCTCATTGACGGCGAGGTGGTCGTAGTCCGGCGGGATCGGCGGCGTCCCGACCTCCGGCCGCTCCTCTTCATGCGTGTAGTAGTGGGCGGCGTGCCAGCGGGAATGGAGCACGATGGACACGGCCGCAATGATGAGGAGGAGCAGAATGATCCCGCAGCCGAGGAAGAGGCCGAAACGGGGATCGGCGGCCAGGATCGAGGCCGGCTCGGCGCTCTTACACCATTCCAGCATGGACTCGTCCAGCGTGATCAGGGCCTTGTCGTAGAAGGAGGGCGGGGAGGCGCAGCGGAGACATTGTGTCCCTGGAACAAAGAACCGTGATTAGACCAAGGCGACTATGATGACGAGGACAAACTCAACTTTGGCACAGCTTACCGAACGGCTCACTGCAGGCCCTCGTAAAGCTTGGATGCATTTGGATCCATTTGAGGAGGACCGGGATATTGCAGAGGTCACAGGCCCAGGGGTTCCCGTTCAGCCTCAAGTCCTCAAAGTTGTAGAGCCGATCAATGAATCCCAGGACTTCCCCGTCAATCCCCTTCAGACAATTGTTGGAGAGGTCGAGGACTCGGAGGGAGCCCAGGGAGTTGATGTGGAGATGATAGACGTCCGAGAGGTTGTTCCCCGAGAGGTTCAAGGTCTCCAGTCTCCGCTGCTTCTCAAAGAGGAGGAGCGGGAGCTCCTCGTACCGGTTGTTGGCCAGAGAGAGGGCCTTGAGCTGGGGATGGTCCCCGAGGAGGATGGCCAGGGACGAGAGCTTGAGTCTCGGGTTCCGACTCAGGTCAAGTCGGCTCAGGTTCCGCTTGAGGCTGCTAAATGTCTGGACGTCGAGGCTGTCGAACTTGTTCCCGGACAAGTCCAGCTCCCCCACCGTCGAATTGAGGAAGGAGCTCCGGTCGATCCGAACTATCCGATTCGAGCCAAGGGACAGGACGTGGAGGCGGGAGGACCGGAAGGCGTCATCCGTAATGGCCGACAACTGATTCCCGTCCAGGTAGAGCCGCTGCAAGTGGATCAGGCTCCCGAACTCCTCACGGTTCAAGTACTTGAACTCGTTGTCTCCCAGGTCAAGGATCTGTGGGGAGCACGGAAGATATCGAGGGGTTAATTATGCTTAGCAAAAATACAACTAATATTCCTAATATTGTTTTGCTTTTGCTATGTGAGCATATTGGTATGCTCCAGTTCAGACTGCGAGGCATGGCTTTCCCTATCCGCAACTGTTCCGAGACCTATTTCCAATTCTGTCCACGAACTTGTGGGCAGGAACCGGGATCAGTTCACAGAACAGGTTTATTGTCCTGTATATTATATTTGGTATCCTTTCCCCAAGCCTGCTATTGTATTAGAGGGACTTTCACCTGAACTCACAGGCCCAATCCCCTCGGAAGCATTTACGTTATATTTTATTTCTCTGAGTCCAGAGCGGAACTTGAGTAAAGACGCCATGGTTCCAGCGTGGTTCCAGACAATGGTTGGGACCTTCCTCTCCTTTTCCCAACTAAATCATATAGGAACTGGAAGTGAGGACGAGATTGGATCATCAGGAATTTTGCTCACGAAGACAGGCCCAACACCCTTGGCTCTTTCCTATTTTGCGGTTCAGTGATTCCAATACATGAGAGCTGGAGAGGAAGCCTATTGTAGAAGAGAAAGGGAGCCCCTCAAGCACCTTAATATTCCTCTTATCTCTATTTATAGAGGACATTCAAACGGGATTCGGAGGGAATTCTGGAGGATGGAAATTGAAAACAATTCTTGACAAAAAATCTGGTCTAAGATATTTATTTCTGTGAGCTCCAGCCCTTAGGAGCCTAGGCCAGCCAGCCATTGTTGTGCTTCTGCGAATTTATGATAATTTGAAGGGGCGGGTTGGGTCTGAATGGGGCTCCAAATTACGGGCTGGAAATTGGAAGGAGAAACTAAGCGGAACTTTCCACTTTGCCCCCAACTTTCCTCCAAAGACTTCCTTCCTTCTTAGGCCCAACTTGGCTCTTTCTTTCTCCCAAGGGCTCCTTTATGGAACCATTATGGCATGACAAAGGAGAAGGAACGGATAAACTATCCCACCTATTCGGAACCGAACTCCATTAGCGGAATCCATGGACCCGTTCCTGTACACCAACTCTATATTTAAATGTACAATAACGGCGATTCGGAATCCTGAGTCCCAAAGAGGGCCTATAGCTCTTTGCGACGGAGGTGACCCTTGACCCTGATCTTACCCTTAGGTCCGGGAGGAGAGCATAGAGGAGCGGATTGATGGTCTTGAGCCCACACTGTCGGCACCGGAGCTCCTTGAGCCGCCATATGTCCCGGAAGACGTCCGGCGTGAGCTCCCTCAAGTAGTTCCCGCTGAGGTCAAGGGTCTCGAGCATATGGAGGTTGTAGAAGAGGCGCTCCACGAGCTTGGTGGCCCGGTTCCAGGAGAGGTCGAGGAGGCGGAGCTTGACGAGGGCCGAGAAGGAGGCCGAGACGAAGGAGTCGATCTTGTTGTGGGACAGGCTCAGGGACTCCAGGCTCACCAGTCCTTTGAAGTTGGAGTCGACGATGAGGCTGATATTGTTCCCGGTCAGGTTGAGGACCCGGAGGGACTGGACACCCCAAAAGGAATGCTCTCCAATGTTAGGAATGTTGGAGTTCACCTGGAAGGCAATGAAGAACATGGGGTCAGAACTTATATTTGTGGAAGAGGTCATTGCATATTGATGACATTGACATTTGACACATGCAGTCAGTGTGTCTAATCTGTAGTTAACTAAACCTAGCATAAGTCAAAATCAGACATTCGGCTCTATCGTTCGCCAACAAGTGGGCTTGCTAAATTCTGCATCTTCCCATAAGCAGTAAATAATGGAAAAGGTGTATTTTACGGTTGAAGCCTACTGGACGAGCCAGGCACAATAATGCGAATCTATTTTTAGCCACCGTTTCCGTAATTAACATGGGCATCCTTAATTTCTCATTGACACTCTAACTCAAGGTTTATTTAGTGCGCACGCATGCTATGCTGGTACCAGTACATTTCGTCTCATTGTAAATCTCCAGCAAAAAAAAACATTATCTAACCGTAACCTTGAGCATGATAAGTGAGTATTATGTCAGGTAGCCTGTTTGTGTTGCCCATAATCATTCCTAAGGCAGTAGGCACCATTGAAACTCTGGTACTGGCGGGACTGTCTCACATGTCTGCTAGTGCTAGCCTCATACCTGAGTCCCGTACCTATAGCGTATATCTATGTATTGATCCAAGGAATCGACTAATTCTCTGAACCCATAACTTGTTTCTAATTCGAAGTTGAGGCTTTGGAATTAGTATCAGAAATACATACTGGTAGAGCCACGAATATAAATTAGACATTAGTGACTGCTGAGGACGTAATGCGTAGTCGGGAATCAATTTACTTTTCTGATTGATTTGTGACCGTGTCCACGCGTTATCATCACGAGATGAGAGATGGAAGCGCTGAAATGGTGAGCTTTGTTGTAATTGTAAGATAACGGCTCGTGATATTTTAGGTAAGCCATGAACTCATTTCGTCCTTATCCATTGGAATCCTATTTACGCACGCATTCGGCATCCAGGATTCGTCACCACCTAATTTACTAATTAAGAACTGCGGTCTGGAAATTAGTCAGAATTGAAGCTCACTTCAGCCACAGGAGCAGTGAACGAGACTAGTTTTCAATCCGAAGTCCGTCAAATAAATACAAAGAGTACATAGAACCCGGACACGGCCCAAGGATGACCTACGTCATTGACCAAGACAACCTCCTCCTCTGTGCCCTCGTCACGGTCTCAATGCAGCTCCTCTTCTTCGCCATCGCGGCCACCTTTAAGTTCGACAAGGTCACGGACTTTGCCGGCGGGACCAACTTCATACTCTTGGCCCTCCTGACCTTCTGCCTGGGCGGAACCTACACGGCCAGGCAGTACGAAGTGACGCTCTTTGTGGTCCTATGGGGCGTCCGGCTGGCGGGGTTCCTACTCTTTCGGATCCTAAAGTTGGGTACGTCCTGAGAGCCTCTAATACTGTTCCAGCATTTTTAGGTATTCTTATTCCGAATCCTGGCTTGTGATTCCAGGGAAGGATGACCGATTCGATGGGCAGCGGGAGGACTGCTTGAAGTTCCTTGTTTTCTGGCTCTTCCAAATGATTTGGGTCTTCACGGTGAGCCTTCCCGTCATTTTCGTCAACTCAGCCCGCCTCTCGGGAGCCCATGCCTTTCCAACGGCCTGGGACATTATTGGGGGCATTCTGTTCTTGGCGGGATTCGTGATCGAGGCCGTGGCGGACATTCAAAAGTTCACTTTTAAGGAGAACCCGTTGAATAAGGGACGGTGGTGTGATGGAGGTAAGAGCTAGCTGAACTCTCACCTCTGACCTGGAACTCAACCTTTCTCTCGTATTACAGGCCTCTGGTCCTGGAGCCGTCACCCAAACTATTTTGGAGAGATGGTCCTCTGGTGGGGAATATTCATAGTTGGGATCTCGGTGTACCGAGACGTGGAATGGATCTCCGTCCTCTCTCCGCTCTTCACGATGAGCATTCTCCTCTTCTTGTCCGGCATACCGCTCCTCGAGAAATCCGCTGATCAGCGATATGGAACGTACGTTAAAGCCAGGGACCTTAATTAATACGTTACCTGAATATGATTACCAAGGTCAATGTTCTCTGTTAGGAACCCGCTCTACAAGGCGTACAAGAGAGGCGTGTCCCCGCTCATCCCGATGCCGTCAAAAGTGTACCAGGCCCTTCCGAAGCTTTTGAAGGCAGTCCTCTTCTGCGAGTTCCCTATCTACAGCCGAAGCAACTACGAAGGCATGAGTCAAACTCAACCTTAATTGATTAGCAGGCATGATTTTGGATTTTCCTCAAATGATCAAACTCTAAACTGCCCATAATGGATATTATTGCAGCACGCCGAACTAAGAGAACACCGCGCCGGTCCGCCGAGTAAACACTCACCTCGCTAAATCATATGTCAATACTTATTAGTGTAATTAACCACTAATTATGATACAACTACTTTCATTACATAAAAGCTTTCGTACTTTAAACTGATTTGCTGGGAGTATACGCGACGACGACTTCCTCACCGCATGAATTTAAATCATTAATAGAAATAGTAGTCCTATAATCAATTCAAGTTTATATACTTAATAGTTATTATGGTTACTCACAATGTGCAGTTCTTCCAGTTTTTTGAACTGCTTGAAGAACCTGCCGATGGCAAGATGATTGGGCTGATTCTGGGGCGGGACGATCCGGATCACTTCCGTCGAGGGTGACATTTTGATAGTGGGAATGTCAAGGAGCCGTCCCTGAGTGCACGATACTTCCATCCGCCCTCGCTCGTCGAGGGAGCAGTGACACTTTTCGGGACAGAGCCCACCGAAGAGCGTCTGGGCTCTGGCCAACGACAGGAGGCCTAGAAGGACCCAGAGGAACTCAGACCTTCTGCTCCACTCCATTCTGCCCTACTAAGATCCCGCGGGAGATCCGTCTGCCTCACTGATGACCAGTTCTTCCCATTCCACGTACTAGTTCATCAGCACGGAGGCTGGATTGGATCTGCAATGGAATCAAAATAAATATTTGTAGTCGGAAGCCCATACAGAGTACCTACTATTTACAAACACTTTGACTCATGTCAATGTCAGCTCGAATTGAAGAGTCAATGAAGCCAAAAATAGCTCCACTACGCAGTCATTAATTAGGCCTCAAGGTTCCAGTCACAGGTTATTAGTCCACAAAAGGATGAGCCATGCTGCTGTGGAATCTCGACAGACGCTTTAATAAAATACAACTCTGCTCGGTCTTTGGCTTCTGAAACAAATAATTCTATGCGTGCCAGAAGTCATAACATTAACTTCGTGTTCACAGATAATTAAGGAGCGGGTTTCGGTTTTTAAAAAGCATGGTTTTCGGCCGTTTTTAGGCTCTTATAAGTACCGGTTTTCGGTCGCGACGTATACTTTTTCGGTCGGCATAAATCGATTTTTATCTACAATGAATTCAGAAGCTCGAAATATTTATTTTTCAAAGTATACATTTATTCCGCATTGCAAACAATCTCGATAATATATCTCAAGATTATATAATTTTGGCGGTTTTTTATCATTTTTTGGCATAAAAAGCGTCGTATTTTGAAAGGTTTTCATATAAAGCTGAGAAAATGCACTGTTTATTCTAATTTCTAAAAAAAATAAAGTAAGAATCAGAACCAAAATACCGGTCTTTAACTTTTGTAGGTACTACAAAAGTATGTACTAATATGCACAAATTCACCAAAAAACCGAAACATTCGGATAATTTCGGCTTTAACCAATTTTTTCGGCTCTAAAGTTCAAATTCGGCGGTTTTCGGTTTTATAAAACTGCATATAATGAAAGCTATACTTCGAAATCGTGGACATATAAAGTTTTAGCCGACTCAAATGAAAGCATAAAAACAGGTTCGGAACCGGAACTCCGCTCCTTACAGATAATGCATGAAACTTGGATTAGTTTCATAGGACTCGCCTCCTACCCTTGGCATTGCCTGGAAATTCGCAGTATTGTCCCGTAGACGCAAATTGTCCATTGAACATTGCTCGTAACCAGGAACCAGACCTCAGATGCTCCACGTAATAACGTTTCATGGTTAGTTAGAGCCCAGTCGCTCGTTCCACTCCCATTCCCGCTTACACTACGTTGACTTTGGAATTTAATATTATGTTTATGGTGCCAGGGCCAAGCCAGGGCTAGGGTCAGGAGCGACAGCGGGGTTGGAAGTGTGGACTTATTTATGGATCCTTTCCGCCCATCCCCCCATGCCGCACTTTAGATCCCCGCCGGATTATAATACATGTACAAGGCGACAAATCACACTTTTAGCCATAAACACTTTTGCTTGAATTGAAAGATAGGCATTTATGTCACTGCAATAATGATTTTGGAGTTTTTTTAATGATTAGGCATGCTTGTGTGTCTGTTAACGATAACCGTAACCGAGAGCCGTATAGTTTTACTCTTCAGGAGAATGAAAATCTAGATTACCTACTATATGGAAATGTCACATACGGAGACGTAAGCTTCCTATTATGTAAAGTCAAGCGAGAGGTAGTACAGAAATCAGTCTTATTACTACTATGAATGGGGAGCATAAGGGGGAAAGTAGTAAAAGTGAAAGTCGCCTTGGAGAAAGTACTCTGAGGACGCCAACGGAGGCGACATCCCATAATAACTTCCTATCAATTTCCTTCTTAGTCCTGGAAAAGCTCCCTCTCCTACCTCATAAATTATACTTTTTTTTTGTATAATATTCCACTGTGAGTCGTAAGTCGTAATCTCCATAATGCACAATAGACTCTAATATCCGCTCTTCTGTTGTCCTCTATGTTAGCGTCCATCCTGATATGCACTACAGGAGAAAGCATTCAGTAGATCCTAGAGAGCCGCACTACAAATAACTACAGCATATGTGCAATATCTTCCCAAGGCATGTGTCCCACGTTCAAACTTTTTCATTTTCCAAAAGGAATTTCAATGTCAATGTCAGGATCAAGCCGGGACTTTGGGTTCTATTTTCTATTTCCAAACTGCAACTGCTCCTTTTCCCTCCCTTCTGCATTTTTGGGGAATGGCCTGTACTGGAGATAAATAAAGGCAGGAATTTCGTGGAGAGCCCCGAAAAAATCCGTAGAAGCCAGGAACGTGCTTCATAATCAATGATCCTCAAATGGGAAAAAGTGGGAGACATTAGGGGGAACTGATCTTTATTGTCGAAGAAAAATGGGAATATCATTAGAGGAGGAGGAAGGGGGAACTATTTTGGGGCCGGAGTGTGGAAGGATCTTGGAGCATTTAGGCCCCAATTTATAGGCACAAGAATGGAGTCATAAAGTCATTCTTTATCCCAATCATGTGTAAATGCCAGATCCTTCCTTCTTCCCCCTTGTCTCAGCTCTCCCGGGCAGCCTCGGTTTCGGATCCTGCCAGGATCCCGTAAAATAAAGACGTGTGATGTGTGATTCCACGTGAACGTGCTACTACATAGTAGGGTGCATAGTAAGTTCCCCCTTCAAAGTAAATGTCAATGTCCAAGACGGAGACTGTCTGTCTCCCTCGGCTTCTGGCATTCTGGTTCTTCCCTCCATACTAAATTCTCACACGTTTGACCTTCCCCCATTGAAGTTCACTCTTTTTTACGGCTCGGCCTGTCACATCCCTCTACGTGTCTGCTTAGGATCCAGCTCCAAAGGACTCCTCCGGATCCCCCCCTACACACACACAAATCTCAGCATACACTTCGAACTCCGCTGGACCAAACCTAACACTCGAGCATTAATTTAGATGTAGCCTGTCCCAGCTAGAATTGTGCCGCAGGATGCTTTGCAGTACTCTAGACGAAAATGGTAATTAATTTACCCTTGGACGGTGACGGTACCATTGTATGCTAGTAAGTAGTTTAATTTGTAAAGTATTATTTAATTTACAGGGTGAAAGCCTTCGGGTATATTTAAATCTGTAGGAGATTTACTTTCCCACCATTTTTTCTTTTACAAACGAGAATTTATGAATATTGAATATATTGAGTACGAGTAGACTACGGAAAACGATTTACAGAATGACGTAGGCATTACGCGTGTCCCCTGCCTTCTTGTTCCTGTTGAACACCTAGCAGGGCTACAAGCTACAAATACAGGATTTATTACGGAGGGGCAAATGCATCATGTCTGAATCAAGGGTTGACCAAAGTTTATTTAATGGAAGGGGAACGGGGACGGATCTCCCTGCCATGATGGCTGTAAGGGTCCCCTTCCCGAGAGGCCCTTCTGAATCCAATTGTGGGATAACGGATTCAAGTCCTCCATTCATCCTCTCTCCCTTCCACACAGAATTATTAGCAGGGAGACAAAATCAATGAAACGTTTGGGATCTAGGCGCATCTGTACTGTCATATGTAGTAGTAGCAGGCCCAAGCTCATTGAAGTTGTCATATGTATGTATGTATGTAGTATTATTACCACAAATGCCCACAATTCCTGTGAATTATACAGTGAGGTTTTTAAAGTGAGACGGTCCGCCGGATTTAATTTTATCAGTCCACATTACCTCGTGCTAAATCAGGTTCATACACGTTTCATGTAGCCCCGTTCCCTTCCTCAGTAATTTAATCAGGGG
>JAQFZY010001738.1:0-14129 GCA_034696285.1 Hypogastrura burkilli | reverse complement strand
AAAATGATAAAAGGGAAAAGAAAAGACATAAATATCGATTCCTGATTTGTTTTCCTCTTCCAGTTCCAGCCCAGAGCTCTGATCTTACTTAAGCCGTCGGATCCACGACTTCCCTATTCAAAAGCACCGTAAGCCGTAATGCCTGGTTATTTCCCTAAAATGGAAGATTTGCTCGGCGGCAAAAAAATGCAGCACAGAGCCAGACCACAATGCATCAGAATCAAGCTCTTAAGTTCCTATACTCGTAACGTTAGGTTTTGACCAAAAGCTTTTGGTATTCCCGAATCAGAAAGTAGGATGCGAACGCTCATATTTCCAACTAATGTAAACACATTATTACATATTTCCATATTGATACTGACCCGAGGACCAGGAACTACCGTTAATAGAATGGTAATGCTGGGCGGTCTGGACTGGAGTCTCAATCTCACTCCAGAAATAAATTATTCATATGAAACAAATAGATCTATAACAGCAAGGATCCGAGTCCGGCTAGTGAAAAAAAGCAACTAAGCCTTCCATGTCTTTTCATTGAACATAAAAAGCGAGAGCCCCCAAAATCGAATTCCTTCTTGTTTCCTCAATAGGGAGCCTAGACCTGAGAGCATGATTCCGGATCCGAGATCAAGATCCCGAATAAAATTGGGACTTCGAGTCCAAAGAAACAAGTTGTATACTGCAGTAGGACCAGGGAGAAGCTCATCAGAAGGGCTCATTCATAATCCTCCTTCGGAACACAAGCCGCCCAATTTCCATGGCAGATTACCAAGAAAAGCGGCTACTTCATGATGAGTTATGTAGTGCACTGCGATGGGCTTAGGTAACACCAACACCTTACGGAAGGCCCAATCCCATTCTCGTATCTCACAACAGATTACTTCCTTGTCGATTTTTATTATGGGGAACCTTGCCCGTCACGGCGAGTCTCATAAGAAACTCATTACGAAACTTACGGAAGGAGCTTGAGTCTCAAGGAGGGCTCCTCCTTTAGGCAGCTTGTTAAATTTTCTGGGCAGGATCCATAAGATGATTATAGTAGTAAGCTCATAAAATATTAGGACTAGGGACCTTACACTAAAATCCCAAAGTGTCTGCCGAGTCCAAGGTCTCAAATGAATTATGCCCTGGCTCAAATTTTAGTCGAAGGATTATGAGACTATCTCTATCGCTCTCCTTCAGCTGCAGCTGGAATGTGGGAAGTTGGGCCAAAAATGTGGACTATCCCAGCTCTTTACTTAGTCTTCAGATACATAAGTAAGAAACGGACAAGATGTGGATACGGCCAATTACTCACGGCTATCATTTAACACTACCAAAGATAAATCCCAAATTCACCGAAAAACTAATATATTGAACCTATCTTATTTTGATCAATTTTTTCAAGTGTCAGTTGTGTACGTTAAAAATATCGCAAAAATCGTTAATATTACAAATACATTTTGGCGAAATAATTGTTGTGAAGCTAAAGCTATTAATATTGACTTCTGCACATAAAAATGAACATGTTCTTTCGAATTTAAATTTTAATAACCTAATTTCCGCCCACAGAATAGCTGTGGCGATGCATTAGCAAGCTCATTTAGAATAGGTTAGGTTGGGATACTTTAATTGATGTTTGGTTAAGTTCGAAAATGTGACAAACTCAAAATAAAGTAAAAAAAAAAAAACATAATCTACAATTCACAATAATCGCTAAGTTTTCTGCAAACGAACATAATTAACATTTATAATATTACAGCACAACTAATTACTGCAGGTTAATTTTGCTTTTAGGCAGAATGAATAGTCCAGTAGTTTTTCGGAAGGTCGTATTCAGAATCAGTACGACCTTAAGCCGCCATTGACACAGCACCCAAATGAGGTTAACTGCACTGCCGTAAGATCCAAAACAAGGAGGTCAGTTCCGCCGAGACTGAGACCAAACTTGAGCCCTTGATTAATCCACGCCCAAATAGTAGTAAAGTGAAATTGAGCTCCGAGAAGAACAGACATACTTTCCCTTTATTGCTTAACTTTTCCGGGCGCCCTACATTCGTGCCAGGTATTCTATTTCCATAACTTTGTCCATCGCGGCCAAGGCCTGGGCTCCAGAGAAAGTCCTCCTGTCAAGTCCCTGACTCTAAACATGACGGATGGGGAGCCATTAAGGACGTGAGGGACGTCGGAGAGGGAAGCCCTTTACAATTTGGGTCCTTGGCAACGGGGTCCAAAATTAGAAAATACCTTTTTTACGGGGTCCAGAAGGTTCTTCCTAGTTCTTCCCTTCCATGGGTCTTACCGTCCTCCCTTTATAGAAAATCAATTGATGGATTGACTCTCTGCTCCTCCGGCGGATCTTTTGGAGAAAGCCGCCACAATGCCTGTCAAAGACTGTCTCCGTGAGGATTATAGTGGAGGGCCTAACAAGGGAACCCAATCTCGGCCTCCTCTTGATATTCCCATTCATAATGATGACGAGCCCAAGATCTCAAGGTAAACAGTTGGAGTGGCTCGGAGAAAGCATATGGAAGTACTACTTGGCTGTAAGGAGGGCCGCTGGGTGGGCCTGGCAGCTGAGACGTCTCTCAACTCCTTTAGTCCTTGACTTAAAACTCACTTCCCGTCATTTCTAGAGCCTCTGTGTACCACTTGACTTGGGGAAGGATGGGTAGAAGGGACTGGGATGGACCATCAAGAACCCGCCCTTTTATTGACTCAATAAATTCCCAACGTCTTCACACGAGTGTGTGAGGGAGAAGAGCCATTAAGACTAAAGAGAGATCTTAGTTAGAACACTCGGCCTCATAGTCATAACACTGAGCCGGAGTCTAAAAATTCGGACTCAGACGAACGTCAAACTTTTCAACTCCACTAAGTACTACCATACAAAGGATTGATCAGTAAAATCCTCTAAAATTGGAAACAGGTTAGAGTACCTACCGGTACAGTTCAAACAAAAATATATTCATTGCTTTTATTACCCTCAGCTCATGAGCTTTAGCCTCGTGTTCGTTTAGCCAAGCTGACGAAAATTGAGTTCCTAATCAAACTAACTGAGCTTGAGTAAAGTAAATATTTAACTCAAACCTAGCGTGAGGTAACATAATCTAACCAAATGTCTAACGTAAACCTAAGATCTTAATTTAAGCTTCTACACACATATGTGTATATGGTACCAATAGCCAATTATCTTGTCAAAATCAGATATGAATTTTTGACTAAACTGGAACCTGGCTAGCAAAAGCTAAACCATATGCCGTATGAGTTGCTAGAAAACCGTTGACTATTGCTAGTGACAGTCTCGATCATGCTCTAGCCCCCAATACACTCCGTGCATCATCATAGGCTCCAATTTCAATTTTGTTAGGGAAATTTATGAAAAGGGAAATCATATAATAGACACAGGTAGAATACACGTACGCCATCCTGCTTCCTACATAATGGAATCTATTGATGAGAGATGAGGTTATTTCTATGAAGAGTCATATTTCATTTCATTCGGACGACACCGTAATGATTAGTTTGAAGTGTAGGAGGCCGCTCCTGCTTCCTGGGCACAAAAGCTTATGAAATTTTGATGGGTTTGGCTCATCCTCCTGATGTCTCGATAGTTGCTCATCCCGTGCTCTCTATTGATAAGGTGCCCTCTCCATGGCTGAGCCCCAGCCTTCATCTTCCAGCCTCATAAAAAGTGTAGTGAGCGTAGGAAGGCTGCTGGAGGCGACCTCAAAGGCAGTTAAGCTAATGCTACATAGTAGCCGGAGCCCTGGCTACTACTACATATAACGCGAGATAGCCTCCAAGTCCATATCTATGCCTGGCCTGTCGGAGATGATGGAGAGAGACTTTCTCTTGCTTTCTCCCGGCCCGGCCTGACAGCCATAATAAATGAACTTCCTCTCTCAACCAAACCCCGAAGCTCCATAAAGTCTATAATAAGATCAAATTCCACGTAATTTTTAATGCTCCGATCTCTGAGTTTACGACGTCCTCAAAGATATGCCTACACCATAGACCATAGTAGCTAATCTAGTTCCATTTACAGCTCTTGGCTTCTGTGAGGAGGCAGAAAGTGATTAAGGACGTGACGACAGGGGTTCAATGTTCGGGCTCCCTCCATCTCTCCCGGCCTGCCCATGCCTTGACGATCACTCAAACCTAAGATTAGTTTACCATGTGCCTGGTGCTACTCTGGAGTCAGGGGAAAAGGAAATGGGAGCTCGTGATGATGTTGATGAGCCTCGTTTGCCAAATAGCACTACTCAACAACATGCCGTTCCTATTTACCACCACCACGAACCCAGTACTTACTACTTACATATACTAGGTACAGGGCATACAGGGATAAATTTATTAATTAGGTATCCTATTATTTCTGGGAACGGTTTTAAACTGGACTACGAAAAGCTCCGACTAAAAGGCTTATTTTTCTGTGAATTACAAACTATATTAGGGAGTAGAGTAGTACATGCTTCTGACAGGATCCAATATGCCTACATATACAAATATTTAATAACAGAATGAGCCCTCCAACTAATTCCCTGACTCTGTTTACAGAAGCTATACTTTTGCGGCCTACAGCCTACTGTCCATAAGACGACGCAATATCCGGAACCCTAACCTTTACCCTTAGCCCATTCTGACAAATGTCCCACATTAGTAACTCCGAGTCCCAGACCCCAAATTGAACTATACAGAACTGTCGCCCCAGATCCTAATCTTAGGAGGTCCCTTAATGCATGGGGACAGGATGCAGGACTGCAATATGTAACACATGTACGTAATGACCCAGGCCATGGCCTGGAATGTCATGTTCGGCCGGGAAAAAGGAGAGATTTCCAAATGATCCATTAATACTGTAAGATCTTTCTCCTCTGATATTCCCCGCCTGGGCCAGGACCATGGACATTAGACTAATAGGCACCGGATTTGGGTTGACGTCAAAGGGAAGCCTAGCAAGTTGGATCAAAGTCAGTCAGCACTGCGGGCCCTGCCCTGAGAAGCTTCTGACAAATTAAAGGTGGGGTTTGTTTGTTCCACAGGCCTTCATGCCTAATTTGATAGGCAGAGGAGGAAAAAATAAGCTCATTTTTCATCTTATCATCAACATGCTCCTTTACTCAGTTAATTGCTCATGACGACGTAGGCAACATGATTGATCTTTTGGGCTAAATGGGGCGTAGCATTGGAACAGGAGCAGGCATATTATCTCTCTTTGTCAGTGCTTCCTGGATAATTTAACTGGAATCCATCTAGATTCCAGATCACGTTCGGTTCTTCCGAAATCCAGAACAGCATGCCTAGACTAGACTCAATCCATCTCATTTGGAACTAGGGACACGCGGCCTCTGTTTTTTTTTAATTAAAAGTTTGACGAAGTTCCTCCGCAGAGGACGGGACTCACTTAATCAAGCACAGTTCCTACAGCCCTCAACGTCACGTCAACACTAAAGTTTAGACCTCTTTTTAATAAGGGAGCCTGGCAGGAAGGAGGAGATGTGTGTGGCTCAAGTGTCAATGACCTCCGACATATCCGAACCTATGTACTCAAATGAAAATCAGGGAGAAAGCCAACTTTCTCTCTAAGCCATTTTCCCTGTCTAGTATGCCCTATGCCCTTACGTTCATAAGGACAATTCTAAAGTCCTGGGATTCTGCGTCAATTGTGCACAAAGTCAGAATGTGAGCATAATCGACGTAAAAGGCGACTTTCGGCTTGTTTTAAATCGCACTGCTTATATTAAATCCCATCACAGGGGGATTCAATAGGAGTTAATGGGATTTATCTCGGCGGAAATTTCTAAAGTAATTTGTGGTTACCACTTATCGATTGACAGCTGGGTGGGATTTAATGTTTCACTTATTTACATACTAGGATTTAGTGGGATTTAATTCAGCGGAAAAATTTCAAAGTTGTTTATTCCACATGGCCTAAATCCCAGCTAGCTATTGGGATCCCATTAAATCCCACCCAACAACTCTGCGATCAACTGAGCCAACCCTGTGCAAAATTGGGAGCGAGCAGGTGAATCCTTGACTACGCTTCTTCCACGTGGAACTCATAAGATTATGTAAAAGCTTTCCTCCTTTCAAGACCTAAATTGAGGATTTTCGCTTACCCCGAAGGCGGAGTAGCGTTTGGATCGTCTTTGATCTTTTGAGAGAAATGCCTCTGACTTGGGTCGCGGAGGTTTCTTTTGCCTGAGAATCACTTGAGGCTCTTCCCCAGCACCGCCCGGCTCATCCAGCAATTTAGAGTCACTTGACACGGAGAGCTGTCTCGTCACCGGCTCCGCCGTGCACCCGTTCGTTTGATGCCAGTCTAGAAAAAAAGAGAAAATAGATTTCAGGACAGCAATAGAACCAATTATGACTCCAGCTTATCTCTTTAAACCCCTTTCACTAAAGTAGGCCCTACAAATAATAAAAATCCCTTGCAAGTGGCTCAGAAGCATCTGGGCCTGATGATCCGCCCCATTTCAAGACTCATATAATCCGTTGAACTTGCCGCCGTTTCCCCATTCAAGGCCATAGAGGGGTCATACTTGGAGCGGAGTAGGAGGTAACGAGGCAATGACATTTCCACAATATGTGTCTCCGTACACAGAAGCCCAAAAGGACAAAACACCATTTACATGGAAATTGGAAAAGGTTACGACGCCGAGGATACTTTCACCCCGAGCCCCAAACGCCTTGACAAGTGCAACAAATGTCTCGTAATCGTAAGGTTGGGGAAAACAGTAAAACTGACGGAAGGGTTCCTCGCAGAAGAATTGCACTTCCCACAAACCCTCAACCGCATCATTTACATAAAGAACAGGCATAAAGGCATGCAGAAACTAGTGATCCTGGATTTTACTACTGAGGCTATGGGAATGATCCCGTATCAACGCTTCCGGGACACTGACTCCCTGTCACCCCGAATAACAATGAAATTTCAGACGGGAGAAAGCCAGCAGGAAGCTTATGGGAGCCGACAATCCTGGTGATTTTAGGAGACTATTCGGAGCAGATAGAATAGGCAACGGACTGGAAGCATTAACGACGAAATATAATACGATGCATACGCAGTACCTATACAAGGTTGCTTCCTAAAGTTTTACGCCGGTCGCTTATATATAAATAAGAGTTATGGATATTTTTACAATTTTGCTATCATTTTCAGTCATATTCCATTCAAAAATATTCATAAAAAAGTTTGGATTTGTAATAGTAAAAATTTGATCTAAGTATGCTTAGTATCTGAGATTTATAGAACTTTTAAAATTAGCCACATATTTGTAAACATGCTCGAGAAAGCGAGTACCTAGTCTAGTAAGTTATACATATAGAAATTAAGTATTTTTGACAACTAAAAAAATACTGTAATTTGGCTTTAGAAAATAAATAAATTAGTTAGATTTTCTTAGATTAGATTGCTAGGATTAGGTTAGGTTGGTTCTTAAAGTTCCACCTGTTTCTGTAACTGTCAAAGTTATTGTTATATAGTATTATTATATTATTGTATATATAGTTTATTGACTCAGTCAGCCAGCACCAGCTAGAAGCCAATATTTTTAAAAGTCCCGCTAAATTATAGCCTTTGAAAAGCTCTATAGTTTATCTAAACCCACCTGAGTGAAAGTTAGTCGCAAAAGGATGCAAACTTTCTATACAACCCTCATACGAATTAAACTCGAGCGAGCTCGTTTTATACGGGAAACGAACGGCCCCGGAGCACACATTCCATTGGATATTGGGCCCAAAACAAAGAGTCATTCGGATTTAATGAAAGGAAGGAGAAAGCATGAAACTAATCAGAATGTTTTCCCCTGGAATTCTATAATTAGTTGGATCAGGCCTGCCAATGCGTCTCTTTTAGTATCATAACTCTCATAAGAGTAGAGGGAGCAAAATGAATGGGAATAGTTCCAAACTTCCACTACGTACTAAAGTTCAAGGTTGGGAAGGAGATACAATGCCTTTCCGCGCTCCCCTGCCTGATGATTACTAATTACTTTATACATTTACGACCCAGCCCTAACTACCTTGTTAACACGGGCCCTCATTAGGACAGCGTTTAATTACACTTGGTCTTGCATATATGCATACAATACTAGTCAAACATACGTCATACGCCCCATGCACACACGGGGGCGGCAGTTCCAACAACGCGGAAAGTTACTTCGGAACTGCATCATCCATAATAAGCTCTCTATGAATATTTAATTTGGCCCTACCTTGAGCCTAAGTGCACTTTAAACATATGTAGACACAGGCCTCGACCTTCAGGAATCAGAGATCAAATATGAATAATTAACAGGGAACTAAGAGCAAAGTTGTCACCGGTAAGCGGTCGAGATCAAGTAAAAAGTCACTTCCTCTCGCACGTGCTCTTACGCCGTATAATTCATACATTACCTCATCCTTCACGACTCTTAGAAGCTCAACAGGGCCCATAGTGCAGAACTCCAGAAGAACGGAACTAATGCCCGGGACAGATGCCACATCATGAGGAGCATTAACATTAGGATAGCCCTCAAATAAATTCATCAGGAGGAAATTCTGAAAATCCATTATGATTTAATGCAAACGAGGCGGGAGCTGGATTGAATGGGTGGGACTCTTAAAGGGAATCCTTAATGGACAAGTTACACGTTGGCTCACTCAGGGAATTTCTAATTAGCTTTACTGGACTTATGTTACGGTTTGCTTGGATCCATGGAATTTTGATACTAGGATCATTTCTAATACCTACTGTCGTTTACGCCTTGTTACTCGCAATAGTTCACGTGATTGTACTAAGTGTAGTATGTATGTGGCGAAACATTCAGAAATATTGTATACCTCACAGCCGACTACGATACCAAGCCCAAGTTAACAATGTCATTACCATGGTCATGGTCCTTCGAACCGGATTTCTAATTTAAGTGGCAGATAAACATTATTTTCTATATGTAGTATGTAGGTAAGACATAGCGTTATACGTTCATACTACTACTACTGTATTTTTTCCGGTAGTCCACTATTAATTTTTTTAATTGTCAATATGCACCTTAACATAGTCCGGGGCGGTATAGCTTAGATGGCAGAGACATAGGCCGTAGCCGTAGTCCAAAAAGGAATCCATCGATTAGTAGGTAGAGGGAATTAGAAACAGAATCCTTAATTCCTATTCCGCCTACATCACTTCCTCCTGCCTCTCTTAAAATAAAGATCCTTGCCCTCAAAAACTGGAAGGATTATGCCTCATAAAACGGGGCCTTGGAGCAGCCGGGGAACAAAAGAGCCGAGCTTTCGTGAATAGGCAGACTTGGGGCCTATTGAGAGGCATTAATAGCTCAAGTTTCCTCGGGCTTTTAGCGGGGTTCCGAGGCTGGAACCAAAGGCGATAATGGGTCTTCCGCTCTCCCCTCCAACCCGAACCACATTAATAAAACTACTATTACTGCTCGTGGCCGGGCGGTAGCCGGAATATGCATTTTGAGGGGAAAGTCACGCTCCCAACTTGGTTCTACGGATTTGGGGGTCCTGGAACGTGTAGTAATCATATTATAAATATTATACGGGCTCCCAGGCCTGGGTTAAAGGGGGGCTCCACCGCCATCATACTCAGATTCAATTCGACTTCCTCTCAGTTGTCAGATCCAGAACCCGGAGAGTAATCACGGCTAGCACGTTTTATTGCCCTAAGGTAGATTTAATTACGTGATAGGAGGATGAGAATGCAAATGGCTTTTCAAATCTTCCAAAGTCTCCTAAGCCCCTTGTCCCGTGCCCCTCAGCCAAGAGGGGAAGATTATTTATAGCACCTTCCCAGCTTCTCTAGTATACGTTACACTGCGCACGAAAATTCAGTGGAGTTTAACACTGGCTGTGAAATAGATGATCACGGAACCCAGCTGCATTTGAGTATTTAATGTCAAGTTGCAACCCAGTCAAGCCAAGATCTAACCATTTGAAAACAAAAAATAAAACACATGTACACATGCCTACTAATAGAATTCAATTTTGAACAAAGAGAAATGCAACGTCAGGTACACCTTGAAAATAAATCATTATTATGTACTACTTAGCACACGAATGATCATTTAAATCTTCATCGAAAATATTACTCTAGGTTTGGTTAGGTTACGCTTAAAATGTGACATCTTAAGTTAGGTTAGCTTTTTGAGACGG
This sequence comes from Hypogastrura burkilli, assembly GCA_034696285.1. NCBI lineage: Eukaryota > Metazoa > Arthropoda > Collembola > Poduromorpha > Hypogastruridae > Hypogastrura > Hypogastrura burkilli. The sequence continues at coordinate 3,992 of JAQFZY010001738.1, read as the reverse complement.
AGGGAAAAATTCGGTGAAATAATTTAATTGTTTTCAATTTAATTTTCTTCCGAGTAATTTTGGATTTATTTTCAGTACCTAGTCTTAAAAGTCAGCCATAAAAAATACTTCTCGAGGTACCTAATCAAGTATTAGCCTTTTATTATTACCAGAAGCAGTGCCAACGGCGGTAGTAAAGTACAAATAGACACCTTTCACTCTTGCCATAGAGTTTGAACGCATTAAAAAACAATTTTTAATCATACTTTTGGCCCCTCCCATAAAACCTTATTTTAAACCGAGCGAGCCTACGCTGGGAGTTATGAGGCAATAAATGCTTTTGGATCCCAATCCCGCAACCATCAAAAACACGTTAGGCCTCTCTCCCGACTTCCACATTTATAATTTCCAGGAGGCTGGACTAATTTGGAGAAGGACGGGGAAAAAACCGTAGTTCACTCTTTTAATGTGTTGACTGGGCCGGAAGGAATGTAGTACAAGTCGGCATTAGGAAATAAATGATTCCTTGAGGCAATCAACCGACTACTGGAGAGAAAGTCCTAATGCTCTTCTGTACTCCCCAACGTCCCTGTTCCCACCAGGAGAGATTAAAGCCTTGTGAGGACATTAGGAGGAAAGTAGGAAGCCCGAGAGTGAAATTACCCGGTAAAAATTGGGCATGGGCCCATAGACTACTGCCCGAGCTCTTATTGTGACATCCATCTCCCGCTCCCGGCTCTGCTCTACTAAGCAAATACAAACAAGTAGTAAAATTCAACTACTTCCTGCTCACTGAGAAGGCGGAATGCAATATTGAGCAACTGTTCCGTGTGGCGGGTGCACTTTTTGCGGTGGAGGCGGATGAGACGGGGATTAGGTCCTAAATTCAAATGGGGACCGGGACAGTTCGTACCGGCAAAAACATACCGGCAAACGTCATGAAGCATTTGGAAATGCACGTCTACATATGGCCGATTGTTAAAGAAATTTAACAGTATAAACTACTGACTGATATGTTTGGGAATTCGAATGTGATCAATGCAAAATCAGTATTCTACTGCTTAGTTAGCAATCGAAATTAAATACACTCTTCTAACTCTTTGAATTTAATTTTCGTATTCGGATCGTAAATAAATAGTCTAAGCTAAATCACTATATTCCATCAATTTCATTCGGAAGACAATCTCAGTTGTATAAACAACACTATCGGCATGAAAAGTCCGGTTCGAATATTCCGAGTACCGATCCGATCCGCCCAGTCCGGCCCAACATACTCTTCCATTAATTCCGAGATACCTTCCAAAATTCAATGAATGCCAAGGCAGAGCTCAAGGAAGACACGAGGGAGTCCCAGGAGCATAGACCGAGATCCCAAAATAAACGGCAACTATTTCCCTCATCTGGCTCTGGCACCAGCAGCCCCCAACTTTGTATTCGCTATCAGATTTTTTTCCCTCCAGCAGCCGTTCAGACTGATTCTGCACGCACGCTTAATTTTTTTCCGTATCCCCATATCACAAAAAAGTGTCAGGACTAATTGCACGCTCACTTGGTTGACATTGAGTGAAAAGGAAGGGGAAAGCTCCCCATTTCCAGGGAACTTGAGATTACTTTTGTTGGGGGCGGAGGAAACGAGTTACTCCCTCATGTTCACCAGATTATGTCGATTTTTGGAACACGCCCGACAGTTGGCAGAAGAGGGAGCTTAAAATAGAGAAAGTGCATTAGCTCAGTCGTAAGGACGATAACCGCAATGTCAGGTCTGTCTGAAATCTGATGTGGAACATGCCATCGCATCGGCCTTCCTGTCAGGCCGATGCGAGTGCAAATGAGAAAAACCGCACTTCAAGTACGGCAACGGCAGGCCTCATCGCATGCAATCCTTCTAAATACCTCATTAACTAATTCCGTATCTAAATATACGAGTCTCCAGAGGCTGAGGAAAGATCGCAATTACTTTGACTAGTACGGCCTTTAAACTCTAATTCAGTTAGTCCCAGTCTCAAGATTAAGCAATAAAGCGGAAAACAATGTTCATGGCGTCCGACAGCTTCAGAGAAAGCATGGCAGTTTGCACGCAACTCTTGAATCTATACTTGTATATTGTACCTACAACATGCCCACGGTCCACCTCTATAATTAAACAGAATATTGGGCCTGACAGATGAGAGATCAACGGGCACATTCTGCATTAGTATTTAATAGCAATTTACGATTCCTGGCTAAAGGCGGACAGAACACGCTGAACCCTGACATGAAACTTGTATCCGATGTTGACTTTGCTTGTTCAAAGGATGTTCCCCAATACCAGGCTGAGCATGAATGTTTTATTTTACGAGCCCCTGGCAGTAATGATCATTCAATTAGGCCTATGAGCAACCACCAGGAGTCTATTTTTCCCTTGAACTACTAATAAGAACGCCTTCCGTTTGCTTAAGGGAAGTGAGTCATGGTCAATCGGATTTGGGCTAAATTGGTTCATCCTCGAAAACCAGACATCTAACCTAACGTATGGTTCGGGCACTCAGGCCTAAGTAAAGGGAAACCACATCAAAGAACTACTGAGCATCACAGGGCGGAAAGACGTCTCTTTAGATACACCGCACAGCACATGTCTATGGCATGTGACATGAGCTACTCTATAGTGCTTCTAAATAGGAAAATGACGATGATGTCAAAACATACGTCGTAACAAATATGGGTATTGACGCATTTAGCTAAAAAAAAATTGCAACATTTGAATAAGGTCATGTAGCGGACGAAGCCTCAGCGAATTCGGAGCAAGTGAATTTTAGTGTCACCAACACCTAAAGTTATCACTATTCAAAAATCTGTCACAAAAATGGAGACAACCCCCGTATTCAAATGATTGGACCAGAATAAGTCTCAAATGTTCGGCTGGATGCACCTCCGGGAATGGCTCAAAGTAAATGGTCTGGGTAGGGACAAGTGTCAGAATTATTCCAGAGTTTACAAATGGGCCTTCCAAGACGTCGGAGCCATTCATATGCAAAACCCGGGCAGGGGAAGACGTTGAGTAACTGAAACTCCGGGTTTTACGAGGACACTAAATACACAGGACCCCGTGGCTGTGCCTAGGTAGGTCCTCCTCTTACATAATAAAATCCTTCTCCAGAACGCCGGAGCAGCTGTCGAACCACGGCGTGAAAAATAGGCCATAAATTAAAATAGTTAACTAATAAATCATCCCAGAGTTCTGACGTCCCATGATTTGTCTCCTCACACCGTCGTCCCCGTCGTCTTAGAACTTTCCAAGGCCTGCCCTGCCCTATCCATCCTCTCAATCTATGTATTACCTATATCGGCAGTACGCAGTCTCTAGTTACTATGTAGCACTGACGACACAACTAGTAGGCCTATTCAATTCAAACTATGTTCATATATAAGCTCCTTTCAGAACAGGATCTGGCCACATAGAATATGCATGAATTACTCCGTAGTCGGAATCCTCTCAGGGCCTCCAGCCGCTAAGAAAGAAATATTGTTTTCATTTCTCCCGGCCCATGTAAGTCTAAGTCAAATGACCTTTCACCCACTCACCAATTTGTCAGCCCGCCTTTGAATTAAAAGACCATAGAACGGGGACAGAAAAGAAATGTCTCGTCAATTATTCTTGCGGAAGAGAGCGGGACCTTTAGGCTTGGGGGATGGGTGCGTGCAGGAGAGGAGATGGCGGGTACTTAGACGTCGCCCATAATATGAATTGAAGGGAAGACAGTGAGCTATCAAGAGGAAGGGACTCAGTCAGATTGAAGGAGAAAGCAACTCTTTCTCCGGCACTGAGACTGAAATTACATGCAGTAAAAGGACGGACGGAACATTACTTAAGAGCTTCTGAATGACTCCAAATTTGTCATTCGGCCTGACGTATACTTTTATAGAACCACGGAAAATGGAAGGAGGAGGCCTAAGTAGAGTTGCGGAAGCCAAGCTCTCGAGCCGGAAAACCCATCAAAAATGAAAGTTAAAAAACAAATATTTTATATCCTTTC
>JAQFZY010001737.1:0-14133 GCA_034696285.1 Hypogastrura burkilli | reverse complement strand
CGTAGAGCCAACCTCGCCAAGCGGCGGAGCCGCGTGCGCAAGTATAAGACAGGAGCCGAAGGCGACGTCGTTACTTGTTAAAAATGTGATTTCATTCACGTGATTTCTACGCTTCTCATTGTAAAACAAATTGGACAATTGGCAATAACATAGAAGGCGTAAGATTCAGGCTTTAGCAAGAAGTAAAATAATTTGTCAACATACAAAGAATTTTTCCAGAGTCAGAGAGCGGCTCCCAAAAATGACCAGGTCTGTATTCATATTCATAATTGACAATTTTCTAAATAATCTGGAAAACACACCTATATTTTGCCCGCTGTTATAAAATAAGGCAAGACTAATTAAATCGGGATTTTGTCCTAATCTGGATGCTATTTAAGAAGCAAAAGTTCTTTTATTTTCATGCGATTAAGAGAGAGAAGCGTCTTTTTAGTTTTCATGTAAGAAGTTTCCCTCCTTGATTTCCGCGCGGATTCAAAAATAGGGTGAGCCCAAAATTTGCTTTTCCTCAAAATGCATTTTAAATTAATTGTTAAAGTTAATTAGGACTTATACTTAGGGGTTCAAGTCAGTGACAATCCCACAAGGTCACCATGTTTCACTGCACCAACTGCGAGGCCTCCCTGTCAGCGGAGACGGAGGAGGCCCGAGTGACGGAGTTCCTTGTCTCCTTCCCGGACTGTGAGAGAAGTGTCTCAATTTTCGAGGCCCTCTGCACCGTATTCGCTGCCAATCCGTCGAGGACCGTGGTCCAGAACCTTGGCATGTGTGGGAAGTGCGCTCAGGTCGTTGAGGGCCTCTTTAGGTCATATGTGGAGCTGATGGAGCTCTCAAAGGCCACGGCCGACATTTGCAAGCTTGTTAGGCAGGCCGAGTTCTGGCACAGGCTCCAAGGGGAACAAGGGGACTTTAATATCCTGTCTGTCGTCTCCTTTGACCTCAAGGAGGAGCTCGTGGATCCAGACCAGGCTGACATCTATGACTCGAGTCTGAACCCGGGCTTGTTCTCCAAAGAAATCAAGACGGTTCCAAAAAAGAGGAAAATTAATGCGCCGGACGAAGACGTTGATCGTGATTATGATTTATTGAAGGAGGCGAAGAAGACTAATCGGCGGAAAAGTCATAGGCCTGTCAAGATCTTAGCTGCGGAGGAAACCCTGTCGGGATTAGAGGAGGATGCTGACCAGTATGATGATGACCCTATAGAAGACCAAGACGATGATTTTGAGCCGGAGCCGGAAGAGGTTGAAGAAGGTATTTAAAAAATACAGGAAATTAGCGTGAGATTTAAGCAATTTAATGTGGAACGTGGGACTAATTTAACCAAATAATGTTTAGAATGGAAGCCGAACGTGAGGCGGAGCGGTAGGATTTCGGAAGCCAGAGTCAGAAAGCGACTCCAAAGGGCAGACGCTCTGAAGCGGAGGAAGAAACTAACTGTAAAATACACTGGGCGGAATTCGAAGACCAAAGCAAAGGCTCAGAAGGCCCTAAAAGAACAGATTCAGAAGCGGAAGCGAGGTCGGCCCCGAAAGCCCGTGGACATGAAAGCCAACAACCGGAAGAAGGTTTGGACAGCCCAGGAGGAAGAGGAAGTCATCACTGTTGATTTCCCGCCCCCAGTTCCTGCCCTAGACGAGTTTGGATTTGAAGTTATTGTAAGTCAAAAGAAGAAATACAAGCGGGTCAAAAAAGTGTCTGAAAAAAAGTCCGTGATCCCTTGTACGCATGGGGGGTGTCCAGAGAAGTTTTACACACTCTGGATGCTGGAGCATCACGTGAGCATCCAGCATCTCCGTATTGTTCCAAGAGAGTGTCCCGAATGTGGGCTCAAATATTTCAGGGATGAGATTCTACAGAGGCATATTTGCGTTCCGTTCCTAGCGCAGGAGGAAGATCGGAGGAAGAGGCCTTTCGTCTGTCAGCTCTGTGGTCGGAGTATGGCTAATAGGGGGAACTTTACGCATCACTGTAGCGCCCATGTACGTTTTCTTATAATCCTACGTCTCTAATTCATATTTTATTTAAATGGCCAGTCACTTACAACCTCATCCTCAATTTGATTGTTTAAATAACTCACAGGATCATGCCGTGGAAGAGCGACTCAAGTGTGGACAGTGCAAGCTTACTTTCAAACGCCTTGGTAAGCTTAATGACATTTTAGGTATCGTTACTTGCTGAACTATATTAATCTAGATTACTTTTGGGCTCAATTGCGGATTCTTTTCCGTCTTATAGAGAACCTACACAAGCATGAGAAAATTCATTCACTGGCCAAACCGAGCTGGCAGTGTGACATTTGTGGGAAAGTGTTCTATGTAAAGCGTCGCCTAAAAGAACACAATGAGTAAGACATGGCAAATAATTATACCTGCAAAGATTCTCTTAACGAACCATCCTGTTACTACCTATCTGTCCTTTGTAACTACATTGCTATTCTTGTTTTTTTTAGGATTCACCTTGAAACTAAAAGATACATGTGCAGTGTATGTGGGATGAGATTTGCTCAGCAAAAGGCCATGATTCGCCACCAAACTATCCATGGTGAGTACTTAACAGTGAACCCGAAATGCATATGGGCCCGTAACGTATATCCGTAAATATTTAGGATTTTAGCGCCAAGTTCTTATTCTACCAATTCCAGCCAACTTGAACCGGTACATCTGCCCACTCTGTAAGAAAGGATTCAAGCGGAAGGATCATCTCCACCAGCACTACCGGTCCAAGGTTCATCCGAGAGCCCTTATAGAGTCTGTCCGTGGACAGGACGTCGGGCCGCTTCCCATGGAACTCTTCCAGGAATCCAGAATTCCGGAATTCATTCTTCCTGACACTGTCACGGATATTATTCAGACTGATCCCGGGTCAGAACAACGAGAGCCTCAGCCCATGCTCCAATTAGTTCGGCCCGACTCTTCCCCTGAGGCCACCAATCCTCAGTCTCAAGACCTGTCCGCTCATTCCCAGGATCCCCAAATCATTGTACTACCCATCCAAGCCCTTCCTCAACACCAGCATCATCCCCAAGAGTTTGGGTTCTCAGATTTATTATCCCTGTAACGGGGGTAATTACGGGTTCAAAGGTCAGAGCCCATTAATTTTGTGCAATTAGCCATGAACTGTTAATAACAATGTGCCAGAAATCAAACAGCTTTATGCGGAAAAACGTTAAAATTCAGCGGAATGAATTCGTGATTTGTAGTCCATAAGTCTAATCTAATCTCTTGCATCTGAGTATAACGCCAATTACTAATTGAATTATTTTCTTTACGTTGATAGACAGTACATGGAATTTTACTTACTTTACGTTACTAGACTTTCAGAACAACTATAAAATTCAGTCAAATAAATGCGTGCGGTTAGTCGAAGTCGAAGCCTAACCTAACAATCTTGTCTAACATCAGTAACTTAACTACTACAGTCCTAAGTATTAAAACTTGCCAAAATGGGTTACAATAAGCAAATATAACTATAACTATAGGTCAACTGATTGAGCGACTTAGGTTTCGTATTATCAGTAAAACCTATATTTGTAAGGAATTCTAACTAATTAATTTTTTAATGCGTGAGTAAATGTTGTTAGAATCGTATAATAAATGCAAACGAAATGCACTCTTTACAACCCTGAATTAGTGACACCAATTGGGTCCAGTTGAGCTTAGCTTGAGAAATAACCCGGGAATGTAGCCGTTTCCAATGAAGAACCAGCCCGAGTTCCCACTAATGTCTTCACTTTCGTGCCGACTCTGGAGTATGGTCACGAAGCCGTTCGGAAGTGAGCCAACAATACTTCCAGCCGAAGATGGTTCGGAACGGATCCGGAGAGAGTCTGCTACGACCGTTCCGTAGCATTTAGATGAATTCAGAAGGTCAAAGTTCCAATCAACTGAAGAGGCCTACGTCCAGTTCTCGAAAGGCCTGGAAGGCAGCTGGAGATAAGTCAATGTCATTAGGCCCACAGGTCCCGCACATGTCCCTAATGGCAACGGTGACGGAGTTCCCGGTCAGGGGGTCGAATATGGTTGCCGTTTCCCGGCACATTGGGTCGACGTTCGGGTTTGATGTCGTCCAGTAAGTTTTTGATACAGCAGCCACCATCTCAGTGTTCCCGTGCCAGGAGCCACAGGCTGTAAGACCTAAACTGTAGTACGTTGCTCGGCCGGTTACTAAATTCCCACCCATAATGATTCGGTCTAAAATTACTTATTTAAATACTGTGTGTGATTATATTTCGTCATTGACTTACGTGCCCCCGCAAAATCAGTAGACGAAAAAAGTCCGAAGAGGATAAGAACAGCTTTCAAATGTATCCTAAACATCTTCTGTATTTTCCAAAGGACTCGCTAATTTTTTTTTATATTTTTAGCTAACTGCTGTATGATGTATGAAAGTTCGAAGGATTGGCATATTCCAGTGGAACAGAAAGGATCCCACAATTGATAAGTACAGTACCTACATATGTATATGCATAGTAGTAAATACACTCTCGACTCTAAAAACGCTTAAGTTTGTATTTTAGTTTTCGAATTCTCACACTTATAATTAGGCAGTTCTCATGCAACCTTTAATGTATAAGTGTTTGATTTATTCCATGTCTCTGCGAAACTCAAGGTTAATGTATATTGATGAATGGCCGACAAAATTAGCCAAAAAGACCTCCCAGGGTTGGGAGCTGGATTTTGAAGCCACCAAAGGAAGGCATTTGTGCAAATCCGCCACTCCCGCTGCTACTCGAATATGATGAGCTGGATTGTTGCGGGCTGTTTCCGTAACTGCTGCTTGAAAAAGACGAGGATGATGATGAGGATGAGGATCCGGTGCTTTTCCCTGCCAAGACAGGTTTATGGGGCATTATTATTATGCATAGAGATCATTATGTAAAATTCCAGCTTTTTCCCTAAATGGACCTAACTTACCGTAAATCGTGGACGTGGCTCCGTTCTGATTGCAGTACCAAACCGGACAGCACCCGTCGTCCCGCTCATATCTCGCCGTGCACTGGGCCCCCGGTAACGGGGGTGAGCAGGAAACATTGGGACATTTGGACCCGTCACTCCCCCCTTGCGGGGCACCCAAGGTCAATGAGAGGAGGACTGAACCCAGACTCAGTACTAGGCCTATGCAACTTCTCATCTGATGAAAGAGAAAGTTCGGATAAATATAAGAGCCGAGAACACACAGTACTGAGCTCTATACTTTTGATCTACTAGTGGATCTAAGGTGGAAGCAAATAGAAATATTGGGAAGGATTATGCTGAGCCCAAGATCAAGCCAAGAATATAACTGAAATCGGGAAAGAGGGATGACTGGGTTACCTTTTGGCAGCTGGAACCAGAATCCTTGAGGGGCGTAATAAGTGTGTTCCGAGCTGGTCCGGAACAATGGCGTCATGTCCCTGAACACTTCACTATTTCTGGGCATTGTGTCTGACGTAGAGTCAAAGGAACGCCGTTGTTGGCTTCTAACTCCACGTCTCATAGGTCTAAACAATGGGTAATTAAAGTAATTGCCCTTCCCGATCAGAAAGTGAGCTCATTGTTTTGAATCTAAATTCAGAGTAAATGTTGCAGCGCTCCGCCAACAACTTTTACTTTTTATTGTTGCCCATCAAACTTTTGTATAAGTATAGATGCCGTAAATTTATGGTTGGCATCAATATCTGGAGTTCTATTTATAAAGAGAAACTTAATTAACGTTGGCAATAGTCCGAAGGGTCAAATCCGGAAAATATTTAAGTGAAAGTAAAGCAAAAGTGGGAGGTATGCTATGCACAATGCATAATGAATTCATTACTTTGGAAGCATGAAATCCTCTAAACATACAGTTGCTAAAAAGTTTTGTTCTAATTAAAAGAACGTTGAATTTCTCTCTATTGTCATAAAAAATAGCCCATAAAAGTGTTTCTTGTAAAAAACTGTCCGAGTCGAGGTACCTTTTCTAAACCACGCGGAGGTCAATGACCTTTACAATTTACAACCCCTCATACGTTTGAAATTGACATTAGGCGGGACAAGAAGTGGAAGGTTTGGATTTTGGATGAATGACCGCTTTTGGTCTAAATCCTAGGTTCCAATACCAAATACAAGGAAAGGTCATTAACCGACGCCAAAACGATAAAGCTAGGCAACATCCTTTGGCTCTCGCACGTGTCATTCTATTCTGTATTTGACTTTGACACTCCTTGTCCATTCACTCCGACGAAACCTGAATACAGAACTACGTTCTGTTGGAGCAGAAGTTAATTATTCGCTTTCAACGTTTCAACTTGACGAAGTTTGCAGAAAAGTATTTGCGTACAAGAGAGTATCAAGAGAAACTCTCCCGAAGTAGGACGAGGACGATGAGGTAGTGCATTGTGCTAAAGTTTCTACATAGAGTTGAGCCTTGCATTCCCATTCGGATCACTATACAATTAGCGTAACGGGACGTGTTCTAGAAATGGAGTTTAGGTAAGTTCTCAACAACCAAGGTTGGGCATTAGTAAATTACCAAAGTAAACTATGCGCATATAATATGTAGTCATATACAGTATGTACATACATAATAAGCTGGCTGCTTTCCCCTAGAGGGAAACTCCAGAAGCAGTATCCCATTAGCATAAACTATGACTAAGGTCACAGGCATTAAATTGGACAAATTCCAACAAAGCCAAATATACGTACATAGGCCTGACAATAAAGTTCAAGTAGTTAATTAGAAAAGCATATGCAAGCATGTCATAAACCCGAGAATTTGCATTACATAAAGGACATTAGTGGCAAGATAAGGACCGGACCCATCATTTAGTAGCTACTTAAGTCGTAATTTGTAATCATAATACAGAGTCAATACAATACCCATTATGGGAAAGCCCTTGCTTTCTCTATAAAGACATTATGCCTCCCATTATTTTAATAAACTTCCTTTGTTAGACGCTGATGGCCTTGTGACAAGAGTAGTAGGGCTGGGCCGTACTTTGAGACAATAACGAGTTTTTCTTTATTGATTGAATTGGAATTTTGGAAATAGTGGAAGGGACGCTTTCGGAACTTGTTCAAAGGGATTTGTGAGTTTCATAGCTAAGTCTATCATCATCTGGCTCCTAGTTTACGACAGACATGACATTATAATGAACATACTTTCGTATGCATTTCAGTTGTTAGCGAAGTCGTTGTCATTCATATTGCAAGCATTTAAAATCCAAACTATAGAGGGTGCCTGGCCCTAGATGACATTTCAATTGTTTTTTTGACAATCCGTTCTCGAAATCTAGGCCTAGAACTATTATCCCTCGAGAGAGTGAGTCAGAGTCAGAGCCGGAGCTGACCGCAGGTGTGCCTGAAACGGGAGGCGAACGTGGTCAAAATTCTGAGCAAGCCATGGACAACCTACCAATGAATGTCTGTATTAACTGTACGGAGCCGTTTGGAGACGGGGACACTGGCACGAATCGCTTGGAGGTATGTCACTCTGCCAGGAGCTAATACAAACTAATAACGCTTTAGAATATATGTATGCAAAATGTTTGGATTCCTTCAGATTGACTTCCTGGACGCTGATGGGTTTATCTGTGGCCATCATGAAGTATCCATCCTTGAAGCCCTTCATAAGGTGCTCTATGTCCCAAAGGAGTTCCGAACGAGTAAGGCTGGAATGTGCGTGTCATGTGCCGAGGCCCTCTCCTATCTCTACACCTACTTCGTCAACCTCGTGGATCTCTCCAAACGAAACGCAGCCATCTTTACTTTGACCCGACAGTTTAGAGCCCAGGTTTTTGGGAAGCATAGGAGCTACTCCAACGCCGTCTTGGTCGGGAGGGCAAACATGCGGGATCGAGACAAGCAGATCAGGGCCGGGACTATGGCCCCGATCAATCGAGTGGTCAAAGGGTCTGTTCGACGACGAGGACTGCGAACCAGTCGGTCCACTTCCCAACCCAAGAGTGGGACGAGAACCGGCAGTTCGAATACTTCACAAGATGGCTCTAGTCCTAGCGGAAGGGTCCCGAAGTCGAAGGCTTGGAAGAGGAAGAGGGAAGCTTCCAACGACGATTCAAATAGTACAGATGACAGTCCGCCAAAGCCAAAAGCCCGAAAGATGGGTCAAAAGTCCTTCCAAGACGATTCTAGTACTTGTTCACGAACGGAGAATGGTAAGCGTAATCTATTTAAGGAACTTAACCATCTAAATGCGCACTGACAAAGTCCCTATATAATAAGTAAATTGCATTAACTTGGATGACCAATAGTTTCTGATTCAGAAAATGACAGCTCCGACTCCACTCCGACAGTTGGGAAACGTGAGCGTAACCGTATTAGAGCTAGACGACGTCGACAGATGGAGAGTCCAGAGCAGCGGGCCTTCCGCCTCTCTCGAGACGCCGAAAGGAAGCGTCGGAAGAGACAGCGCTTGCAGGAAGCGCGTGAGAGAGAGCTAAGGGCCAGAGCTGAGGCTGCGGAGCTGGAGACGGCTAGCCTGGATTCGGAGAGGGATGAGTCAGATTCTGAAGGCGCTAGCGCTGCGGGACCAGAGCCAGAGGCAGACGTGATCCCTCCAGAATCCCCGGACGCAAGTGGGGCTCAGCCTGATCCTGACCCCGACTCTAACGCCGGGTCAAGCTCAGATTCTGATATTGTCCAAGCCGCTAATGGGCCAGGGCAATATTTCAATGATCCCATCCGCATGCCAAGAAGCGATATAATATGTGAGTCCCCGACCTCGACCCAACCATGATCCCTGATCTGTTAATGTAATCAGAACCTTACGTATTATTCCTCATTTACATAACAGTAGTGTTACCTACATTTGAAGTCTTCTGTTACCTACAATTCGTAATACGACAATGTTCGTGTAGCTAGTAGTATTAGTGCCAAGGTCAAATAAATACAACTCATTTCAACCCCACCTTACTAATTAATTATAACCGTAAACGAACATTTATAATTAAGTGCACTCATGTGTAGCTGGAGTAGATAACGATAGACAACTGTTTTACCGTTTTAGCATATCAGTTAACGCAAGGTATGAAGCAGGTTGTTAATAGGATTGCTTATTTTATGCTCCGCTATCTACATATGCAAACAGTGTGATAGCAATAGCAGTGATAAGGGGACGCGCCTTTTCGAGAGCCGGTCTCGATTTCACGAAGTAGTCGCAAGACCGCATATTATGCTATCAAAAATTGCAAATAGGTCATATACATATTATTTTGTAATCCGTGAACGAGTACCGATAAGTTTAATTACTGTAGAGCTAACTAATTGTAATAAGTTTAAGCAGTTTAAGCTTTAAATTGAAAGTCTCCGATCAACGAATCCCAGATTATTCCATGTTTGCTTGAGTGCTTGTGTCCCTTTTCCTGGCGCCCCAATTCCAAAATGTCACTGGACTTGTACTATCACCCAATGAGTGCCCCTTTCTCGGGCCGTCCGAATGACGGCAGAGGCCCTGGGCCTAAAGGTCAATCTGAAAGTAGTCGACCTTCTGGCTGGGGAGCACCTAAAACCAGACTTCGTGAAGGTACAACAAGCTTAACTGTGTGATGTGTGATCCTGGTCCTGGTCCTAAATTATAATGATCAAAATACATATTCTGTTGATCGGGATCTGCTTACTTAAATAGATAAATCCACAACATGCAGTCCCCTTCCTCGTTGACAATGGATTCCGGCTCGGGGAGAGTCGGGCCATCATGCAGTACTTGGCAAACGCTTATGCCAAGAATGATTCCGTCTATCCTAAGCCGGCAAAGCAAAGGGCAGTCGTTGACCATCGGCTCTACTTTGACGTTGGGTCCCTCTCCAGTGCCTTCATTGATTCCTATGTACATATGCCTTCGGATTCTACCTTGTATGTATGTATTTATGGAGTGAGGATTAACTCAAGCCGATGAGCTCTCTTATACTGGGCTATTTCGGGACTCTCCAGGTAACGCGTTATCTCTAAAACCTTATAGTCACACTGGTCGACAACTTTATATCTATCCTTACCCTGGAGACTGGGGATGCCTCAGCTAAATCTTTATTTTCCTCACCTAGATCGATGCCGTTTTTGAGAGCGTCCCCCTTGACCCCTGGGGACACGTTCACGCTCGCTGATTTCAGCCTCGTTGCTACGCTGAGCAACATTGAGGCTTGCGGGCACAAGTTTAGCAAGTACCCCAAGGTCGGGGCCTACCTGAGCAAGTGCAAGGCAGAGATTAAGAACTACGCGGAAGTCAATGGGAAGGGGGCGATGGAGTTCAAGAAATTCGCGAAAGATGCTCTGGCAGCAACAAGCAGCAAATAAACTCAAAACTGTTTTAATACTTTATTGAATTGGATAAATAAAGCTTTCCAACCTGGAACGAGGTAGCGGATTTCGGAATTGCGCTGGAATCTTAAATCTGTAATAGCATTCTAAGCTAATATTAATATTCATTGATAGTATGGACACTGATATTAAGATGAGTATTCGGTTTTACGGTGTATGGCCCTCATATGTAAGCTCACAAATTGCACAATGTATGAATATTTATAGGCTCAGGCGTGTGCAGGCGCAGGTTTATATTTACATAGTACCTACCTAGCCTAGTACACTACTGTACCTACTGGCCTAACGCCTAATTGTATGTATAACGCGTAAGTGTATTAATTTCAGACACTTTTTTTCTTGATGCTCTCCCTTGACATTCTCTGCACATAATCTTGTGCTGCTTCCGCTGTCATGGTGGAGAGAGCGAACTGGAGCCTAATGAAAGCTGTATGACTAGATCGGGTGACAGAGACTCAGAAGTCAAAGGATCTTAAGGAGAAATATGAGACAGCTTCAGAAGGATTTGAGCCCTGTAGAGTTCGGGTGACTGTCCTTTGATGCCAAAAACGCTCTAAAGAGGAATCGAGAAACTTCATTCAAGACAGTCATATGTACGTATGTATGTAGTAGCAGTAGCAGTGCAGATGGAAGTACTGCAAAGATAAAAGGTCAGCGTCAAAAGGTAAATCTTAAAAGACGAGCTCCAAGGAGAAAAGTCGATGTATACTTAAATTAAATATGTAGTATACTTGTTTCTGGCCGCCCTTACTTGACCTTAGTCGTTCCCTTCCACGAATTCGTCAGTTATTTAAAGAAAATTACTATTTATATGCTACGTTCCAATTAGGCTTCAATACATATGTAGTACCGGATGTATTATTGTGAACGTAAGTTATATGTATGTACTAACATGAACTCCCATCATGTCGATTTAGAAGCATATTGAGCAATAAATAGTAATTGAAGCAAATTGATCCTATCTCCTCTCCTGCTATATTTCGGCAGTACACTGTGGTGTGATGGGTTAACTTTGCTCATAGGCATATAATTAGGTATATGATTTACTAATAATTAAAAAATGAATATACTCACATGTAGTAATCTATGTATGTAGTAATGCCATTCAGTGTTTGTCTTGCTCAAACTTTGCAGTAATGATAGGATTGCTTTATTTTCTGAACCACTATCTGTGCAAACAGGATGATATGATAGTGTATTGATTACGGGAACAAGGTTTTCGAGAAGATGCCCGGGTTCACATACACTACACATAGTAGCGACACATTGCGTATATCAAAAAAAAAATTGGAGTATTTATACCCATAGTACCGCTATACTTATACTTTATCCTGGAGTTAGTATATAATAGTTAAATTAGAGCTAAATAATTGTTATATCAGTACTTGAGGCTGGTTGAAGCTATAAACTGGAGAAGGTTCGGTTCAATTAATCCCAGTTCGTCCGTGGTCGTCTTAGTTGTTGGCTCAATACGTAATTTCCCCCTTGTTCCAAAATGTCAATTGATTTGTACTATCACCCGCTGAGTGCACCGGCCCGTGCCGTCATGATGGCGGCAAAGGCCCTGGGCGTCCAACTCAACTTAAAGGTGGTTGACCTCTTGGGCGGGGAGCATTTGAAGCCAGAATACTTGAAGGTAAGATTAAGATGCATAAGGTTACCTCTTATCTGTGACCCCAAACCCGCTTTTAAGAGCATGCATTTACCATTCATCAATTTTGTTCGTCCATTTTTAGATAAATCCCCAACATACGGTACCCTTCCTTGTGGACAATGGATTCGGGCTAGGGGAGAGTCGGGCCATTATGCAGTATCTGGCAAATGCTTATGGGAAGGATGATTCCGTTTATCCCAGGCCAGCCAAGCAACGGGCACTGGTTGACCACCGACTCTACTTTGACATTGGAACCCTCTACAAGGCCTTCATGGATGCCTATGTATGTGTAGTTGAGTATTTTCCAAATCTGCTCTTACAATCTCAAGTATCCAATATCGCTTTTCTACATGTAGGTTCCAGCTATTTTTGCCAAAGCCCCACTTGACCCCCAAAAACTTGAGAAGCTGGATGCGGCCCTGGACATTTTGGATGACCTCCTGGACAAGACTCGGTTCTCGGCTGGGGACACGCTCACTATTGCAGATTTGGCTCTGGCCGCTTCTCTGAGCAACATTGAGGCCGTCGGGCACAAGAACTTGGGGAAGTACCCGAAGGTGACGGCCTACTTGAGCAAGCTCAAGACTGAGATCAAGGGCTACGAGGAGTGTAATGGGAAGGGGGCCGTTGAGTTCGGGAAATTCGCGAAAGCCGCCATTGCAGCCGCTAGCAGCAGCTAGTCATCAAACTTCCAACGGATTTATTGTACGCTATATCGAATTTGAAAAATAAATGTTATACAAATTCGGTCGATATTTCGTACAATCCTAAGCATATTTGCAAGGTCGACAACATATAGATCGGTTTATTAATGGCAAATGGCAATATATTAGTATAACTATGTAGCTATTGCTCTTACTTGCTACATGTCATGAATATCTCTAGGAACGTGGGTAAGTTTGTACGTATTTAGATAATGGCATAACTGTGTATTGCTATTGAAGCATGAAATAGGTATGAGTATTGATTTCAGACAGTCTCCTTCGTGCTCCCCTCACTTGACATGCTCGTGCTCCCCTGAGCCTGAGCCTTTACGGCCATAATCTTGTTCTGCTTCCGGGTCCAGTGATAGCGGAGACTGAACCGGAGCCCAATTGCAATGAGCATGGCCGTTCCCGACGCCACGGCGCAGAAGTGGTAAAAGTACCGGTCATCCAAGTCCACGGCGACCCGCGTCCCGTAGATCACAATGTATGAGCCCCCGATCATGATAGCATTCTCGAGGTAGAATCCCAAGAAGATCCGCTTGGTGTAGGACTGGAAATCGAAGCTGAGGAAGAGGCTCCGCCAGGAATACGTAAAGGCCCCGTAGACTCCTTCGTCGGCCAGCTGACCCTTCCGGCTCGATGACCCCGCCAGCCCGTTGAAGAGGGCGTAGAGGCCAGCCCGGAGCAGGAACTGACCTATGAAGCAAAAGATGATCACTTCCCCGAAGGAAGTGTCCTTGAAGTAGAAGCAGGCCGTGGCCTTGAGTACAGAGTCAGCGTAGATCCTTGAGCCTACAAACCACAAAAATTAGGCTGAGTTAAAGCAGTTTGGTCAAACTATATTTTGAGCTCTTTTTATGTTTTTATACGCATATTGTAACGTCCAAATCTGTAGGCTCAAACTGACCTAAATACTCTAAACTAAAATATTAGTCAGTAAACAAGATTGGGTTAAAATAAACCACTTTAGATGAGGGACAGGCGCTTCGCGTCCAGGCTTGTAGTATATGTATATTTGTCTATTTTTCATGCATGAAAAAAGGATTCCCTGTCATAATGTCAAAGTACAAAACGCCGAAGGGAAAATGTCGAAAAGTAGTGCCTCACTCTCGAACAAGTTTAACGAATGAGTTTAATAGCCACATAGTCTCATCCCACTTGTTGACGAAGCCAACTCTCATTCGCCTTCAGGCGACCGGAGTTAACTCAGTTGGATTCTCCAACAACATCCCACGGCGTGCAGAGCCGTGAAATTGGTTAAGTAAATCAAACGAGTGACTACAGTCCATGTTTGAACCTAAACTAACTTTAATTAATATAAGTCTAGGTTTTCGACATTTTTCTCCTCAAAAATATGCTAAACTAAGTTAGCAAAGCAAAGTTATGAAAATTATCCCATGTTGATGGTGGTACGCCTTCATTATGTCGAACTCCCGAATGTCGAACTGTCACTTCGTCGAACTCACTACGTCGAAAGTTTTGA
>JAQFZY010001736.1:0-14140 GCA_034696285.1 Hypogastrura burkilli | reverse complement strand
GTTGGGAGAAGTTCCCTTTTCCATTCAAAGAGTTTACTTTTGAGGTCAGGCAGAGTTCCTATTGTGTTCCTAGTCTCCCTACTACTACAATTACAATGATCATGATCTTCGTTCCCAACCATTATCACATCTTTACTCACACGGTCTCTGGTCCTGCCTTTCCCCACGCTATGGCATGGCTATAGGACTTGCTTTGCGTGTGGACGTGGTGGAATGATAATGCCTAATGAATGGGAAGCATCACTCCTATGCGGCTATGTCTAGCCTAATATTCCTCCTAATCCTAATGTCAGCCGGCTGCCGGTCACCACTTTAGGCATTTTACACGCTTCGAAGAACTTGGAACCTATATTATGCTGTAATTCGCGGACAGAATGGTTTTCTTTTTCTCCATACTTCCGGCCCAATGGCTATATTTCTACACGCGATATTGCTGATCATTGGATAAACTGAGAATTTTTGAACAATTTTGAAAAATATCAATGTTTTAGCTCGAAAATCTAAATGCTAAGGCGAATTTGGTTACCTTCATGTCGTAATTCGCGTGTATGACGACGTAATGGGGTGCATTATTCCAAATTGGAAGGAAGTCCCTCTTGAACCAAACGAATATTAACATTGAAAAGGCTGCTCTTAAAGTGGGCCTCTTCCGCGGAGTATATATAACCAAACCAAAGTTTTGAAACTGAATCATAGATGCATTATTCATGAAGGATTTCTCCAACTCTCTGCCATCTCTCTCCCAGCCTCAGCTCTATCGTATTCGTATATAGCCCCACTGAGAATGGGAAAAGCATCGTACTTTGTATGCAGGAGATTCATTAATAATGAAACAGTTGGTCCGTTCCTATACTCGTGCATGAAATAATTGAGTCTTTCTTTGTTTATTTTACAAACCTCCTAATTTGTTTTCGAGAAAACTAATGCAATGCCTCAAATGAATTTTCTTTACTTATTGCAGGAGATGTCCTAAAAACCCGAATTGGAAAAGTACTGGAAAGTAAATAGAAAATACTACAGGGAATGGTTGAGCGAGTGACCGGCTAGCAGGTCAAAGGTCCGAGATTCCATCCGTAACAAATGAGAATGAGCACGGAGAAGAAGGTGGGAGATGAGCGGCGGAAGGACCGTGTCCCAGCCAAGGTCCCGCTCACGGAGATCAATGAGTATCTCATGTGTCAGCTCTGCATTGGATACTTGATCAATGCTACGGCCATCATTGAGTGTCAGCATACCTGTAAGTCAATATAAACATTATTATCATCCCCAAAAACATAGACTCTGGCCCAAAAATATGTAAATGAGCAAATATATGTAGATGACGGACGCAAATTTTTAGTTGGTTAATATGGGACACATATTTATAATTTAAGCGCCATTCAAAAGAACAGTGTTGACGTTTTAAAAATATTGTCATTAAAATTTGAGTTTCCTGTGGTGGTGATAAGCGAAAATTAAGACTAAATAACTGTTTGGGATAGCAGTTCCAGATCGCCCTAAGCTTAATATGCCAAAACTTTGCATAGTCACAGTGAAACAGAATACAGAATATTGATATTTGACACTGACATTTCTGTCTTTTAGTCTGCAAGTCCTGCATCCTGAAGTATCTGGAGACGAACAGCTACTGCCCGATCTGCGAGGTCCAGCTCAATGAAGCCAAGCCCCATTTGAGTCTGCGGTAAGTAAGCCAGGTTCCCAAATATTGGATTGGATTAGGCCTGGCAGAGGAATAAGGGGCTTGAGTGAGATATAAAATTAGGACAGGCCCGTAGAGATGGGACATGACATGGACGGTCCAAAGAATGAGGTTCAAGCATAATAGGATTCCGGGATGAAAGATTGGGAGAGACCGAGGGCCCATACATGTCGTACGGCCATAGCACATACTCTACCTCTTTGAATCGATCCGTTCTCTTTTTATACCAAGCCAAATCAAACGCCCAACGGGCCAGCAGCTACACGCTGTGTAGTATGAGCTTTTAAAATAAATCAATTCTATTAAAAAGGGAATAACCTTCATGATTGTCAACAATAATTAAATTGCGATTTTCAGCCATAATTTGAACTATTTATAATGTTATTTTCTTTAAATGTATATATATGTACGACTGATTGAGATAGGCTCTACGACAGGGGCTTATGTGGGGATTGTGTAATGGAAAAATTAAGTTCAAAACCGTGAACGGAAGGGAACGTACCCGTACTACTTTTCCCGAAGTAATGGTTAGCACGGCACGGCTTTTCCTGGGTTATGGACACAGTGCTATACGGAGACTGAATTTTAATTTATACATATTGTAAAAGCGGGTTTTGGATGGTAAAAATACATAACTTTAGCTTAATGCATGACACGTCGAATTTGGACATGGACTATTTAGTTTTTGGGTTTTAGTGTTTTTCAGAAAATCAGAAGTGGTGACAATAAATTCTGGTCCAAGGGCTCAGACTTCAACTTTTATGTGTGGGAACAGGATCAAAGACCAAAGGGCTCTTGTTTCACCACGGACCTATTCTTAGCCTTAAAAAGTGGGATTATTTTGGAAGACGAGATCAAAAACCAGGTCGCTGAAGTCCAGAAAGGATCCTGAGTAGTACAGTTATAAGTATAGGCTAGGCTTGCGGCCACACGCTACCATTTAAGTTGTACTGTAGGACGGGACTTGGTATCGAATTAGGTGTTTGGAACAATAGAGTGGGACTTTTCCTGCTTCGAGAGTGGATTAACAGGACTACATGTGAACTTTATTTAATAATATGTTTAGATCTGATGAGATCCTTCAGAAGCTAGTCTATAAGCTGGTTCCGGGCCTCGTGTCAACAGAAGTCCGGCGCCGGCTTGAGTTTGTGGCCAAGTTCCAGCCACCGAGCACGGCAGAAGATGAGGCGGTTGACGGGGTCACGAAGGTTCCGGTTCCAATAGAAGTCCTGCCAGAGACCCTTGACCTCTGCTACCTTGCCCCGGATGATGCCGTGAGCCTCTCTCTCGAGTACTTCAAAATCAAAAGGTGAATTAAGCCCATATGTTATGTATTCTAATGTAGAAGGCCATATAAATACGCTACACGCTTTTTTCTGTATCTCGTCACTCAAGATCAGAACCAAGGAGTTCACGACATAATTCTTCTTCCTCTCAACTCTGATCTGGCAAATAGAGGTTTAATAAATCGGCATCCCGCACTTTCTGTGCCGAATTCGACGCAGCCTAATGCTCCTGAGTTCCTTGAGGAGCCCATTGTAATGATTTGTAATCATAATCATTCAGCGCTCAGTCAGTGGCAGGCTCTGTAGTAGTAGTTCATCCAATTCTTCCGAGCTAGAGTTACCAAAATGAAGATGTAATATTAATATTCCGTTTCTCTTTGCAGTATTGAGCCAGAGGCAGCAGGGGAATCAAAGGGGCCGGATGAGCCTCAGAAAAGCACCTCCAGTGACAAGGTATTTACGTGCTAGTCAATTCATTGCTATTTAATAGAATATGAGCTCATTATTAGGCTCGTCGGCAGGATTTCCGTCAGTTCCTAATGATTATATAAGATAAACTGATGACTTGTTAGTCTAGTCTAGATTATGTAGAAAATCATTGCCACATATTCTCGTCTTTGTTGGCAATTCCACGCATAATATAATAATACTTGCTAGAATCTACTACTTAAATACTGCTTTTACGGGAATGTGGAAATCGACGTATGTGCGTGGGCAATCCTTACTTTCAAGCCAAATAAATGTTTCACTTAAAATTGATTAGTTATATCAAATAATAAATCCAATTAGTTACTGACTTATAAGTGCACATCTTTTTAGGCTGAAGGAATACATCACATACATAAGTGCCCAAAAAAGTACGGAAGTGAACAATCTAGATGTTAACTCATACGGCTGAGGTTTGTATAGTATACTATGTACATAGATCAAGTATTAATACCCTATAAACTGGCTAAAATATTGGTGGCCAAAATCTCTATTTGCTCATTTGCATATTACTTGTGGTCTAAAGTCTATATATTATATAATATAGGTTTTTTCTCCTATTAAAGACAAACAACGTATATACTTTAATTCGGTCTAAACTAACCCAACCTAGCCTAAGCAAACAAAACTTCACCAGACGCATATTTTTAAAACACAGCCGTCTCACTTTAAAATGCTGGTTTTATCCTAACGATAAATGGCACACCTACACTGACAGCAGGCGGTAAAATCTACCTAAAACTTTATAAAATAGGTATTTAATACAGTCTAAGCGAAGCTAGACTGAGCCATTTTCTCAGCCACAATATAAATTTTATTTGAGAATATTTGATTTTTTTTAACGCAGCCAGAAGTCTGTTTGTCATGGAATTTGTTGTATAGTGTACCTACCTATAATGTGCTAAAATGCTAGATGAACCTGCCTGAATCTTGGTGTGCTACAGGCTATTAAGCCAAGGCGTCAGTTCTTAATGTGCGGGATCCCTTTGAGAATTCATCTCCAGCAATTAATCTTTTGTGACTTATGGGAATGCTTAATATCATCCTTGCCTCTTGCCTGGTTATTGTACACGGATACGAAATTCCAAAGGGATATTCCATACGTGGTAGTACTATACCGTACATTTTTGAGTCCCATTATCCTAACGAGAGCATTAAGGTCCCGCTATACATGCTACAGCTAGATATTGCTTGTATGTATATTGTGTCTTATATTTATATGCTTCATACTGCGCCAAAAAAAATCCCTAATCCTATTTTAGAACCAGTTTAAAAAATTAGACGTCTGTCTCTAGCCTTAGATTTTGTTTTGATCCCAGAATGGCAATAGGCAGGGCAAAAACTTGTGGAACAAGCCTATTGAAAGGAGAGATGGGAAAAAGAGTTCAAGCTATGAAATGAAACCCTATAAAGCCTTCAGAGCCAATCCTTAGGCTATAGCTAAGCCTAAGCTAAGCTCCACGATTTAGCATAAATTGTTTGCCTATGCACCTTACGCTATATAGACTCAGTTACTGACGTATGTAAAGTCTATAGCTAAGAAAATCTTAGTTTTACACGAGACCCAGCCCAATATGATATTCTCTGCCTGTAAGAATATTAATCCATGCTGGGCTGAGTCTGTATCTGTACCGTAAGCTGCCTATTAAAATTAAAGTAGGCCAGTTACAGTTTATATAAGAGAATCTCGTCAGCTCGGCACGTTTGCACTCTCTGTTTGTCTGTGGATCCTCCTCATAACAAGTGTATTGTGTAGGTGTAGTATAGAATGCAGGTTAGCTGCATTAGGAAAAGGTGTACAACATAACGTTATTTCTGGCACTTTTGCATGGGAAAGGAGGCGGGGACATGCTTTTAGGCTGATGGGAAGGGAGTTCATGTACAAGGACCAAGTTATGATGAATTTTCATAATGGATGGGAGAATGATTAGACAACTTATCCTTCCTCGCAAGGCATCCACGTCTAATGGTCTGAACTGAACTTTAACTAAATCAGCCTTTCCTTTATGTTAAAGTTAGTTACTTCGGCGGGTACTAACGATTTTTTATGCTAAAATTTGATACTAAAGTGCGTAATTTTTCGGTTGCGGATGAATGTATAGCATGCCAACTTTTACGGAAAGGGTCTTGTGCTTTCTCTTTATGGTGACACGTGTAGTAAATAATTTAAATTATTGTACTTGACACCTGACATGTATAATACATGAGTAAATTATAATTTTGAGCTCGATCTAGCACCGCTCAGTAAAAGTTCAAAATATCATAACAGCTTTTGCACACCATGTTAACTAAAACCAGGTCGAATATTTGTACGAATTTATGAGAATTGAATATTATTTGCTAATTCTAAATGTTAATGCAGCCCAAAACAATACATACAACTGAGAAATTTAGATATTGGAGAAACAAATTGTATTGTAATTGGGTTTATACGGGGGGTTGGGTTAATATGTTTAATATCAATAAAATATAAGGTACTATATATAAAATAATTTATATTTTACCAGCAAACTAAAACAAATCAATCCGCACAACCTTGTAACGGTGCAGCGTGGTCCTAATTATTATTTAACAGGAGCCGGAGTGACTGCCAATATAATTAATGTTTTTGGATTACAACCTAGTCTATTACTATTCCTATGTGTATGCTATGTGTATGGCGTTCGGATAGTTCATCTTGCTGCTGATGTGGTTGATAATTTCTGTAGCTGTCGTCCTTTGGTTGAATCCTACTATTTTGTGATATAGGCCAACGACCGGAGGTATCTCCAATGTCCTGCGGCTGTCTCGGTTGGCTTGCTCAAAAAATTCATTCGGATGAAGTACGGGCTCTCGGACGACTACAGGGTGAGTTCATACCATCAATTTTACACAGCATCCCCATCACATCTATTTACACAGAGGATCCAAAAAGTTCTAACATCTAAAGTTTGGATTGTATATTGCTTGCAATTTCCTCCCCTTCCATCCCTACAGCAGAGCTTATTACATCTGCGGGCTAGAGGGTTAGTCCCTGCTCCTCCTGGAATGCTCTCATAATGTAATTAAAAATCCGCCCAAAGAAATATGTACGAGAAAAGAGATGTAATTAAGATCCCGGTGTATCAACTTTAACTCTTAATTTCAATGGGACTTCTACAGGAAAGTATAAGGACTACATCAAACTAGAAACTAGAGTTTTAGATATACGGTTATAGGTTAGGTTAAATTACGACTTTCAGCTTGTTCTTTGTTCAGACGTACCTACAGCGTTCGGGCAATTCAGAATATATTTGAAAAATACAATTTTTAATCGAAATTTCGAACAACGCTGCCATGCAGAGTTGTTTCTTGTTTCATAATAAAACTTGGCGTTATAAGTTCAGTAAACAGGTTAACTGTTTTCGTGCTTCGGAGTTTAAGAGCTGTTGTGAATTTAATTTAAAATCTAAATATGTGTCCACATGTCAGGGCACAAGCCATTCATGTAAATCCCGGCTAACTTGGCCTATGTAACAGTTACAGCTTACATCTTTACTGCCCGGACACTTTTATGAGGCTCAGGGCCTTGAGATACATGGCGGAGGGCCTATAAAGTTCCATGTTTCCTTTACGGCTTACGATTTTCCATTTTGCTCTTTGTGAGCCTCCAACGCAACACTAAAATCAATATGGTGGGCTCTGGGCTGAAAGTAATATTGGAGGAATTTTGATTATCAGTAGAATTGAATGACTGAACGTGATGGAAATTAAAGGAGTTTTTCAGAAGCCTGCTCTATCCATTTCATCAATCAAAATCAGAGAGGGAGATCAAAGGGAGGGATGGTGCGGATGTGGCTTTGGTTATATAAGCATCAAATCCATTTATTATGTCATTACGGCCGGAGGGACCAAATAGGATAGGCAGACGTCAAATGCCCGCAGTGGCAAGAGCCTGGCTGAAGCTCAAGAGCAGTTTATATTAGGAAAGACCGACGCGTCAAATTCAGACTTATCCCACATTTATTAGGCAATCGGAACTTGTGCAAGTAGCGTCTAATTTAATAGGATTAATTTCATGGTTTTAGCGAAGTTTTTATTAAATTATGACTTATGACAGTGTTGGCTCACTATAATTATAGCTATCTGCGCAGCAGTAACTGTTTTTTTTTATCTAGCACTGATTTTAATACAACGTTGCGAAATAATGAACTGGCGTTTATTTAAGCAACATTATATATTATTTTTGCATTTAAGTGCAAGGTGCAAGAAACTAGGCTAGGCCCCCAATTTGCATGTTGTACTTGTGCGAGGTCAAGGAATGTCATGAATCTGAAGTCCATACAAATTCGAGCTCAAAATGAGCCACATAGCGATCCCCTGTACAATTGATCTATTACATACACGCATTGTGTAACCGGCATACAAACAGGTCGGCGCCTCAGCCTTAGAATTCCACCCCCGAAACTCCAATTCCAATCCGTCCTGAATTTTATTTGCTTACATTCCAAATACTCGGCGTCCCTTCTATACGCCTGCATCATTATTAACATTGCCCTCCAATACAGAGTTGTCTGGCTTCCTTCCCCCGCAAACCTACGCAGAGAATACTGTAAGCATTAGGCAGTTAGGCCGTGTGCAAACTTTGTTTGTGTATTTAGTTCTTCAAACGAGAAGTAATACGGTGAACAGGAACGAGGAGACTAATAAAAATGAATTTGTACGTTCATTCCATAGGCTAGTTTGGCGGAAGGTACACTTTCGGGTACGGAATATGAAGTGCCTTTGTTTTTGGTGAAAGCCTAACTTTTTGGGTATCACTAATATTATTATCTATTTACGTCTATATAATTTCGCCTGATTGTATACAACCTCTCATCTCGAATATCTCTAAAAAGAGGATCCCAGTTCCTATAGACAAAACAAAATTCATATGAACTGGCTTGACATGAGCTCGTGATGCGTGCTGTATATATACATTCAATACACCGTAGTATATGTTACCTTATATGAATTAGAGTGCCCTCCGAATATAGAAAATAATTAATTTAGCTGCCTAAATTGTCCCTGATTCTCATGTCTCTCCCTCGTCTCGTTTATATACTGGTTATGAATTGGCCTAAGATATCCCAAGTTCTGTCAGAACCAAAAGAAGAGCAATCATTATACCTGCCTTTGAGAAATGAACACAATAGGAGCTCCTGTCAGGCTCCTCCTGACCCGACCTCAACCTCGACCTACTCTACAAAAGGGGGCATGCCATATGTCATAGTGCTCTTTGCTTATAGATAAGTCTCAATTTCAACTCTAAACCCAAACGAAAATGACTCAATGTTTGGTAGCATATTCAAATTAAGGGTGGAAGCTTTCCATAATCATGTCTCGTCTCCATTAGGCCCCCTCTTTTTCATTACATTCCAATTCCCTAAACAATTGAATTGAATACCAGGATCGGAACCCAAAGGGAACCAGCACCAGCTCAAAACTTAAAACCTGTTTTGTAGGAAGTAAAAAAATACGCGTTGCTGGAGACCCTCCTTTGAACAATTTACAAATAATTCCATTTTTACTATATGTACAACACGAAAAAAAAGTTATTATTTTCTTTTTTTTCGAGCTGCAGGAGTAGGTAGTTGGAAACAACACCGTAGGTATTAAATATTTCAGAAATAATGCGAAAATTCGATAGATTGTAAATTTTTTTCGTGGAAACGCATATAAAGGTGAAATAAATTTATTCAGATACGCAGCTAACTAAAGTTTAAATACGTACGGATTAGCCATTTTTATACGAAAGGAAGGGATATCATACAAAGAAAAACAGCCAATAATGTTGGAAAGTACAGGAAGCGTTTTCAGGGCCAGAGAGCGGGAAAGAAACGCATTGAAAGTAATCGGAAAAATTATGTATGAGTACTCTCATAATTACAATCAGGCCCTGGGATCTATTCGGCTTGATTCTGATTCTGATTAACATGGCATATTTATTTGTGTAGGCTTCAAGGAAATCTACTATCTACAGTGTAAAATCACAATAAAATGAGCAATCTCAACTGCCCCATAATCCCATTGCAGTAGGCTCATCCCTTTTGTTTCTCTTTGTAGGTTGACTTGCTGTACAATGGAGATCGTGACAGCAACTTGGAAAATGACCTGACGCTCTTGGATCTCTCCTTCATCTTCAAGTGGAAAAAGGTATGGCAAAGCATAGAGAATCCGCTTGTGTATTAAAAGAAACCCATCTAAAATTGAATCTGAGCTTATCAGGCACCAAAATATTCTATCTGAACGGACAATTATCGTGAATTTGATTCAACAAGTTCTTAGAGCCATACAAACGGTCCCGAACTATACCAATATGTTTTCTGTCTCCTTTTTCGTGATTTCTTCCACATATACATTATATCAGCAACAACAACTCAAGGGTTACTCAAAAACAAAACAAAATTGAAAAATAGATGCATTCGAAATTTACTTAGCTCAAGAATTACGTGAACTTTTTTAAAGAGTAGGTCTGTGATTGGCATGACCTGGAAGGATGTAAATTCCTGTCGCCCACGCCTTTCCCATACTAAATAGGCTGTCACTTAGGTTGATCTCTCCAGCAGCCCTTGAAAGATCGTTTAGGGACTTCATCTTGAGACAGTGCTGTGAGAGTCTGGGAACAATAGAACCTTGGGCGGGAAAAGTGGGTGGCCAAGGTTGGGTGGCTCAGTTGAACTTGAGGGGGCTCTCTGGGTATAACATAATAGCATAGCGGGACAGACTTACGTAAGCAGAGATAGAAGGGATCGATAAATAAGCCTTCCAACTCTGCTGGGTAACGTCTGGCCAGAAATATAGGGCTTCATAGCTGCAGGGAATTCTTCCGGCCCCAAAGAGCCACTATATCCAGCCAAATGTCATCTAATAACCATTTCCCCGGCTCTGAAGGGCTCGCATTTTAGGACAATCTAATTATAACGAAAGGGTTTTTTGGAGGAAATGGCGTGCCCAGAGCCGGGCATAGCCCTCTGCTCAACAGTATTAAATATTATATACAATAAATATATTATAGAATGAATATAATAAATTAAATGCAATTAAATTATAAACGAATTTGTAAAAAGAAAAGCATTCTTACACCGTTTATATTTTTTATGTAAAGCATTCCTTGAGAAAAGCAAAAAAATCTAATTAGATCCATCGTTCGTTCGGTATAGCTTACCGTATGATTTGGCCACTTTTCACTATGATTTCATAATACCCAAGCGCCGTAAGTCGACTCCCTGACCCTCTATAGGTCATTAGAGGTCTCATGGGGGTTAAAATGATGTGCTGTTAAATTTGTTTACAACTTGATTTATGTCAAGATGACTTTTAGTCCTGAACAAGGTTTAAAATGTAAATGGACCCAAAAGTCGTTAGTCGACTCTTTGACCCTCTATGGGTTATCAAAATTAATAATTTTTATGCAGCAGAACTATAATTTTCGAAAATGATTTTATTTAAATACTGAAATAGTGTAGGTAGGGATCTTTAAGGCATAGTATAAAGAAGATGCAGATACAGATGCTTTGCCTGCCTTTAAGTATTCCCAAATACCGGGATTTTAGGCCCGGAACTCAATTTAAATTACGCTGCACCTGCTCATATAGCAAGTAGCATTGACAAAGTATTCCCTTGTGTGAGGGCAAGGCAGTGTAACGATGGGCCTTTAAAAGTTAGGCAACCTCATAGTGGTGGTGCTATTTATTAGGTTGTCTCTGGCTCTATGTCGCAGTTCTGTATAGGCAAGGAAGGCACAGGCATCTAATCTTTCCTTGATAAATTCTCCAGCTTTCGGCTTTTTCCGAAGACTTGTTTTTGGAACCCGGGACTCCATACATAGGGACATGCTTCATATTTACTTTGGTTCTGACGCAGAAAAGCCTGACTTTCTGGGCCGAGGCTCCAAGTCTCCGACAGGTGCTCCTTGGATCCAATTCCATTCATCCTAGGTCTTTACAAAGCACACCTTCATTCTAGGGCTAGGCTAAAGAGATGGAACGATAAAACAAGCCAGTCAGGCTCCGTTTTTTACGTTGTAGGAAAAAACACGGACTTTAATGAAGTTCATTAATTCTGAGGCGGGGAGGCATTTATTTTCATCATTTGGGTACCTACAGAAACGGGTAGAGTGGTTAGATTCACCAGAAAATGCGCTTTGCATTGAAATATTTAGCTGAGATTTAGTATTAATTCTCACCGGCAAAACCTTTGCTTTTGGGTGGCAGTAATTGTAAGCCTTTCTGCAGCCATATGTATATTACCAAATACATATACAGGATGCAGGTTTATATTATATTTTTAGTGCCGGAAATGAACCTAACCTAACGAATTGGAATTTGTATTTTCCGGCTGATATTTTGCCTGGCCACCTCGAATAGGCAATATTTTTAGAATTGTTCTGTGTATTTCTATTTCAATGCGTTTTCCTTTTTTCTGCAAGACAAGAACAGGCACCGGTAATTATTTTAATTCTCTCAATAGATTATCCGGATCATTACGCAAGGAGTGACCGTAGGGCTCCGCCTTACTTTATTGTAGAGAGCCTGAACTCTATTTTTTATGACCGGACCCCCTATTGCCATTTGCACTTTTGGTCTCATTCTCAAGCAACATAGTTATATAATAACCTCATTACTTACACGCAGAATTTTATGGGTATGGGGAATGTAAAGGAGTGCATACTGCAGTTTCCTATTTGGAAGTGAATGGATGAATTATTGCCGAGCAAGGGCCACTGTGCATGTTAAGCCGGTGATATTTGTTGTACGTATACGTAGTTGGAGAGGATTCTGATGTAATAGGCTGCCGATCTCGGACTGATAGATATCTAATGATGGACTCAAGATACGCTGCTGGTCAATAGAATAGTAGGCAGATAGCCTCAAGAATTGGGAATAGGCCTTCTTCCATCATTCCGTAGCCAGCCTCATTCTGATTGTTGTATAATGAACTGTTGCGTGTTACGGGTTCTGGACGTTTTAGAGAAAATTAAAAGGCAGCCATACAATTACGTAATTCCGTGAGATAAAAAGTGAAGCACATTTTACAGTCGAAAGTTTCCAATTGCCAGTTATAATATTTGGTACACATTTGATTAAAAATACTGTGGCTAAGCATGATACTGCCAGCACGGATTTAAATCATTTTGGAGTCAAAGTTTTAATTAAACTTTCTTCACCATTAATCATTTTACATTGGGATTTTTTAATTAGAATTTCCGTATTTGTTTACTTTTTCTCAAATTGACAGCATGCGCTTAGGAAAAGTGCATTTTCGATTGAATTTTGAATTTCCCCCGACAACCAAAAATATAAAACTCCCACTGTGAATAAAGTGGGGAAATTTGAAATTGCCATCATTTACGTTCACAATCCTAAACAAACAATCTTGAAGTTAGGTTATCTTATAGGACGCCTTTTGGCTTTAAAATAATTTTGGTTAAGGTTATACTACAAAAATTATATACATACACAGCTACAAATATTTTAACTTCTTTTCCGCAAAATGTGTTTATTTTCCGGCATTTCCGACCAGCCTCGTAACTTAAGATTCCGTTCAGCATAATGAATTCCCAATTACTCATTAGAGAGTCCCACCACGGCACTTTGCGGCACAATCCTTCCCGTCCTTTGTATTCTGCCAACTGCTCCCTTTGCAGAGACACACTCTGAATGAGGAAGAAGGGCCGAAAGAAATCCTGGGCAGTTCCATTAAAATATCGATTTGGGCGTATAGAAGTAATCTCACTCTTGCTCTCTCTCTCTCTCCTTATTCCCGGTTTTTCCACAAGCCGAGGCGTCACTTTCACCCCAAACACATTACAATCGGTCTGGCGTTCAGGGAAAGGATTCCACTTTTCCGGGATTCAGTTCCTTTGAGTCTCAAATAAACCGAGGAGACTTGAGTGCCAAAATCCGGATATCACTTCCATATAAGTCCGTCTGTGTGCCTATTGCTATTGCCTAATGGCCTCGAGATAGGGAAGTACCCTAAAAGGGGGGAAGGAAGATAAGGGAGTTTCACGCCTTGGCTTCAGCCCACTATTTTGTATATAGATCCATAGATCATCATTGCCACTAATATAAAGGATGACACTTCAATGGAGATTAGGGCCTTACAATCTACAACACCCGACACACAACCTTTGCGGCATATCCGAAATACAGTATAATAAGAAGCAGTTTTCATGTTACATTGCTTCACAGAATACTATTGCTGCCAGAAAAATATGGAATTTAACCAAAAACAAAATATGAAAGTGAGCAGACATAGTTGTTGCAGACATTAATTAATTAGTAGGTTTATACCTGATTCATACCCCCGACCTGTGTCATATTGTTTGGTAAACATCTAGAATTGTTCGTACCCATATAAATACTTTGTTCTGGCTTGGGATAACATCTATATATACTTCTTGGACAACACTAAATGCTACAATTCTTGATGATGAATGATTATCTAAATGTTGATTCATCTACGCCCCGAGTCAAAAGTTGATAGTTTAGATAGAAGATAGAATTAAATAAATATTATTGAACGGAATCTACGAAAGCCGGGTAATTCCTGACATGGTTTGTTGACCTTCTGACCTCTGACCCTCGATCTTCTCTAATTTTCTGTATAGGACGAGCCCATGTGCTTCCACTACCGGATCTTCGACCGACCCGTCAAGAGCCTCCCG
>JAQFZY010001735.1:0-14143 GCA_034696285.1 Hypogastrura burkilli | reverse complement strand
CTCTACAGCACCCTAAGGAACGACACAAACGACCCACATTTCAGTTAAGTTGAGTTTCTACCACCATAAAGAGGAAAACGGGTGAAGTACCAATTAGCGAGGCGTCTTAACAACCAGTCGCGGGCCCTGCCAACTGTTGACAGAAATGTTTGCAAACTTAGAGACAAATAGATAAATAAATATATATATATAGCCGGACCTAGCGCTATTATATATAGGATAGTGCATTCCAATTTCCTACGCATTGGCATTTATGGGTACGTCTGACAGTATACGTTTGTTACTGTTAAAACTGCGAACCACCAAAAATCACCAGAATTTCTGGTGCTGGGGCTACTAGTAAACAATATTAACTGGTAGTAAAGTAACCGTCTTAAGACTAGTCCAGTTTCATCAGAAAAAACGCATGTAGGCTATTTTTTCGCCCTTGCCGTAATTATGTTCACGGAAATGAGAAGAACATGTGAAGAAAGTTCCGGCAAGCAGTAAAAGCCTGTGATTGGCGTTCCTCCCCGGGACGAACCAATCCTGATCGTTGGCACGACTTCAAGTTTAACATTAGGGTATATTAGACAGGGCGAAGCCCAAATTACGCACGGACTTTGGTGAAGTTTATTATATTGTACAATGTGTTAATGATTACTTTTTGTTAAGTAAATAGTTGCAAAACTAAAAGAAATTGTTTCGAAATCTTCAGAAATATTAAAATATACTAGTGAAAAAGACGCCTACGCCTCTCATATACATACTCTCGATGCTAACAATTGTAGATTCTCTTATCAGGGTTTTCAACTCCGACGCCTCAGATATACATACAAATCCGAGACGTCGGAGTTGAAAACCCTGATAAGAGAATTTACAATTGTTAGCATCGAGAGTACGATAGAATTATAGTAGAATGAAATAATAATGTTTTACTAGAAACGACGTCGCCTTCGGCTCGTGTCTTATACTTGTTCACGCGGCTCCACCGCTTAACCCCAAAAAATTATACAAATAATTGATCTAATTATATGAAGTCACAACTGATTTACGAGTACGAGTACAGAGGTATAGTACTTTAACTTGATAATCTGCGTGCAAGATACGTCAAGGATGGGTGAATGTTTGCATAAATAAAAATTATTTAGAAACCAGCACGTTACTCGATCTTACGATCCGGGGGGGAATGGGCGGAGGGGGAACTCTTTGGGTACCGTTTTGCTTGTCATAACCCGACCCGACAATAAGTTTCTCAACGATTTCGGAGCCGCCGGCATCACTGGGCCCGTCCAAACCCGATCCGATCGCTATTAATTAAGTAAATCGAATTTGGACCCTTCGGCATCATAAGCCGATGGCGATGTAGTTACTAGTGAATTATACAAATGTTAACATCTTGTTGTATAATGTTAAAGAGCGGAATTGAGAATAATAAATATACTTATTAACAAACATATCTCAACAAAAATGGTTCCAGAATGCTACAAGATAATAATCTAACTATTTTAAAATTACAGCCGATTTTGCGTTGTCTGCAACCTATAGAACACAATTCTCAACCCAGACCTACCAAACAAATCATAAAAAAATGTATACCAAATTCGAAGACCATGTGTGAATATGAGAATTTTAGCGTCAAAGGGTCACCCCTTAAATGACAAATAACATCTTCCCTAGCAACGGATTTTTTAGAATTTTGTGGACATTTTCTAAAAATCCTTAATTACACTTCTACTACCATGGACCATAACAACAAGGGTCAGAATCCAAATCCCTCCGGCATACAGTACATCACTAATTCACTTGATTTATGATGATGATGGCCTATTCACTCTCAACTGTCACAAAGCAATTAAACTTAGATGGTGGTACAATTTTTAAATTGACAAGAGAAGTCCCACAGTTGCGTAAGCTCTTACAATCTAGTGCACAAATCCCATTATTCAAAATTCAACGATTCCGCCTGTTAAATTTCAAAACACAGCATGGCGCATTTGTATCTGTGCGTAGTGGAAGTGTGTGATGAGTTGATACCATAATTGCAAAACATTAGGACAGAAAATTGAAAAAAAAATATGCAAAAACAAGAACCTACAGCTCTAGTTTCACAATTCGTAGATAAATAAGTACTTAGTTTCTCCATATCTTTAGAGTTTAGTGGTGATCGATTTATTTACTAAACGAAATATATGTTAAGCGGCGGAGCCGGGTGTGCACGTGTAAGATACGAGCCAACGGCGAGGTCGTTACTTGTTAATTATTATGATAACATTTTTTAATATTAGAACGTAAATCTCAATTAATTTGCTTCACTGTCGTAAAACAAATAGATTCTATGCACGATCTACGTACTTCGTGCACGAGTTCATAATAAAAGTATAAACTCTGAAACCTCACTTGCCACATCTTTGTGTATGGCCTCTGATCTTATCATGCTGGACATATTATGTGACAAGTGCCAAAACTCCTACTGGCCTGCGTAAAAGCAGAGGAAAACTGCCCAGTCTCTGTACCTTTAAGATCTAGTCAACGTCTTAACGTAACGGACAAAAGAAAGGTAAAAGAAATACTCATAAAGCGAGTGTTGAGATGTATGTATACAGTCCTATTGTTTCACACATAGCGTATGTATTAAATGTAAACTGTAACTGGTAGCTGTTGCTTCCCAATAGTAGCATTTTTCTATGCAATATGCTCTGTATTGTTGTTAGTTTTAAGATTGGGTTGAGATGAAGCAGAAAAGAGATTCACTTCTACCCATCTACAACAGTAAATCTGTTTTTCTGTCAAAAGACCATGTGTGCATACTTAGGTCTATGATAGACTGAATTTCGTATCTGTAGAGCAACATAAGTCGTTTCTACACTAGTTTTGGTTAGCAGCAGGGCTGGGCAAAATCACAGGAAAATGATTTTAAAAATCAATTCACAGTTTCCGATAAAATCAAAAATCACGTTTTTGCCGATAATCAAAAATCAGTGATTTAAAGTAACATTTTCGGTCATTTTTGTGATTTAAAATCATGATTTTCGAAATCAAAATCAATTTTTTTCAAGTATTGATGCCAATGTGCATAAAACGAGTGTACTGAGTGTGTATTAATATAATTCCAAATATTAAAACCATGTACAACTACACAAATTAATTAGATCCCATCAAAGTTAAACAACTTGAAGTGTATATTTTATGGCTTGTATTTTTCGGCTCTGTGTTTTAGAGTGCCTTCTCTAAATAGTACGGGATGGGTCCAGTGCAGTGCTTGGGATAGCTGTGCCCTTGCTGTAAAAACTGTCCGGCATATAGGACAGGCTGCACTGGCCCTTGATTAGAAACAGTAATTGTAGTATTGATTTCTAACTCAAGGAAGAGTCCTGGTGGCTTAAAGAACAGTATGCAATACTGAAATCCGTTGACCAATAAAGCCCAATTTTAAAATTTTGAAAAAAATTTGACATTTTATTTTGTCAAAACCCGGGAATGAGCATATTTGGAGTACATACTTATGCCTATGCCTTATACCTTTTGATTTCTAAACGTGTGTGATACAGCCTTCGTTACGCATTGCACAGACAGGAGCTTCTCCTGACACGCTTACAAATATGTGTTTTGCAGCGTATGTTGTATGAATGTGATGACTTCAAAAAATGTTTTCACTATGATGCAGCGGTGGTGTACGGGGTTCATAGTGTGCGAAGTAGTACAACTACTATCATATCCACCAACATAACCCTCAATTTGTTTCCATGTACGAAAAAAAAAATTTTTGGATACTCACCTTTTGATGATTTTTTGGGTACCTTGCACATGCGCAATGGACCTAACCAAGTGTGTTCTAGTATCAGGGTAGGGTCTAATATAATGTACGATACATTTTTGGTCGGATTTTTGGACCAGATAGCCCAAAATTGAAAATTTTTGGTCTTAACCGGTAAGGTTATTTATGTAGCAGAGAAACCTACAAAAGCTCAGGTCCTGTAAAGCCTGCTTCTATAAAGCTGCCAAGTGTGCAGCATTCACTTTGTGCAGTGTTCTTCTTATAGCGTTTTTAAATATAGAATTTTGATGCGCGATTACTCGCTCTATCAGCAGTGGAACAGACAGACGGACAGACAGACAAATCAAATCTATATACCGCATTTACTGCGTTAATACGGTAATAAATGCAGGGCCGTAGCGAGGAATTTTGCGCCATGTAAGCTACTTCGTCCCGGCCGCTTATATACAAACTACCGACTCCTCAGATAAGCCATTTGTCGTAGACGTGTATTAATTATTTTAATTCCATTTAGGTTAGGTTACAAAAATTCGCTTGACCGAACTGAAACACGCAAAATCTAACCGATGTTAGTTAAGATTGCGAAGCAATCTTCACTAACTTAGGTTAGATTTTATGTGTTTCAGTTTGGTCAGTGACCCTGTAGTTCGCTACCAAATATGTTTTCGTGTGGTAAAATTTGAAATTATCCCAGGACTCGGTGGATTGAATATACGCGTCCCGGCCCCCTGTAGCAAAAACCCGACTCGGGGGTTTTTTGAGCGTCATCTTATGGATGTTATTATCAGACGAGCGAAATAGTAATCTTCCGAATACTTTTTTTTTAGCAAAAAAGGAAAATCAAAACGTAATATTAAATTTTCTACATTTTGCACTTGCAAAAGCTTGCATTATTTTGTGGAAGCCATTCTCATCCAAAACTTCCTGTTTGATCGACAGGATAAATGAGTTTGAGACTTAGTTTCCAATTGTTGAACCTAAGTACGTATTCAGTTTTGAAAATGTCCTCTCACTGCTGCTGGCGACTGTTACGGGAAAAATTAGAAACATTCGCAAAGCAGTTTCCACGTTTCGAATGACAGAGTCTGTAAGATTTAAAACATCAGGAGGTTTGAGTGATCTTTCTTTTGTGACAAAAGGAGTCAGCAGGAATTTCAGTAGCTTTACTTTATGCAAAAAAAAAAAAAACTTGCTAACCAGTCCATCGGGTACTTAATGCACAAATATTTTGCATACTTCTCCAACTCCGACTGTTCAAAGCTAACAAGTCGCTTATCTCGCAAAAATCCAGTCTTCAGATGCGTCTCTCATTTACTATCTGAATGTAATTGATACGTCAGTCGTATTTTGTCTGCAGTCTTGGTATTTTTCTGTTTCGTGTATTTCTTATTATTAGTAAATCCTGTAGTAGAATCAACGTCTAGCTTATCCGCCAGCTCACGTGCTCGTTCATAGTAAGTTTTGAATCCGTTTATTCTAAACTGCTATAGCCAGTTCAATTAACGATGGAACAGTTGTGCAGCCATGTATATGTCAGTTGATATAGACTGTAAACTTCGCTTTGTGCTATCGATTTTGAATTGGCTTTATCCCAGATACCAATTCCCAAAATGAATTCAATCAGCATCAGTAGCTAAAGGTTGAGTTCTGCACCGGTTATTGTGTCCGAATTTAGATAAGAACGAAGACATTATGTTCGCATACTGATAATGAATGGCATTAACCGCTTGGGCCCTTTTCGACCACCTAAGTAGTGCTTTGTCGTATCAAAGTTTTTTTTCTCAAATATTATTAATGCTAATTGCTACTGTTGTCGCATATTTTATAAATTTTAGAAAATAGTAGGCTGGAGGGGACATTAGGATAATCAGACTGGAGTTAAAGCATACCTCCAAGAGGCTTTCAAAATACCCCATACACTACCGACCCGCAAGAAAAATTGATGTGTTTTAATAAATTTGAACTCTGTGAACAAATCTAGGTCAAATGTCACGCTCTACATTCATCCTTCCGGCGCCCTTTCCCTTTGACGCCCTGAAAGTTGCTTTCACCCAAATTCATCGTCCCTACGGCCCTGAATAATTGTACTCAGTACGTACTCCGCCAACATGCACGCTTCAACGTTATAAGCTATTATATATACACAACTTAAACTAACCGCACTCTCAGCTTACCCCAAAATGAGATATTTTTATTTTTTGCACTTTTTGGCATGCGTAAATTAAATCAAGTGTGCCAAAACTAAAATTTTTGGCAGTTTTTGGCGTCTTATTTTTGTTAGCAAAAGTGCCATGGGAGAATCCTGGTTATGCTGTTGGATACGATAGTACTAAGTAGTAGTACTACATCGCACACTTTGACCCCCGTACACTGCGTCTGTATTCTGCATCATATGGTGAAAAACATTTTTAAGTCATGGACTCCGGAAAATGAACGTCATAGACACCAGCGCAGCGCTCACATGGTTCAAATAATAGTACTAGGTAGTGGTAGACTAGTGCACGTAGTAATATTAGAAAAAATTCTTGCCTTATGGTAGGACTGATTTTTGAAGTGGGCAATAAGTCAAAGAAAAAACACTTTTTTGACTTCCTGAGGTAACATCTTATTTATTTTTTTATTGGACCGAAAATTGACAAGAACACATACCGGTTCGCAGTACCATACACGAAGACACCCCATATTGGGAATTACGTCCTCACACTTACTTAATTAGCCTTAAATTGTTTCATTATACTCTATACAGCGTTTCGTTGTTTGATTATTATTATTGCTATTACTATTGAATTACTATTACTTACTTAACTAATCCTTACGATTAACTATCCTATATAAAAGTGTTGATTCATAATTCAGGTTACACACATGCATTTAGTTTAGTTCATTCAAGCCACAGATCCAAACGTTTTCACGTTGCCCGAAGAACAAGTACCACGATTCGTCACCAGTACCAAGTAAAAAGGTAGCGGTGGAGGAGACGCACTTTACGAGCCCTTAGGTGTTAGGTCGAAATGGTCAAGTTTTATGCATTTTTGGAATCTCCATCCAATAAGCTTTCCAACTATATATGTCACTTGTCGGTGTATGACCAATGAATTTTGACCTGGCCACCCCGTGACCTCACTGGAGGCATGGGTTTTTTCGAATTTTATTATGTACGTTATAGTACAACTAATTAATAATGATTTTTAAACCATGTGCATGTGGCTACTTGCGGAAATAAGTTTGATTATGAGTGACCGTGTTCGAGTGAATACAAGTTCGAATTCGAACAGCGGAATTTCGGGTTCAAAGACATCGCCCCTAGCAATCAATTGACGCGATTTCTCTTTATTGTACATATCTAAATCATGAGGGAATTTGTTTATCACAGTTATACGTACTCCCATTTAATCAGTAAACGAGGCTAGGGCCGGAACCTTTTAATCATTCTAAAACACATCACCGAAGGACAAGTTCATTGTTCACATTTCACATGTACTACTTTGAAACATCTTTCTTCAAATTCGTTCAATACATGCTACACGGCAGAGCTGTGCGCGCAAGTATACTAAGACGTAGGAGCCGAAGGCAACGCCGTGACTTATAATTATGTAAATTTTAACATCATATGCTATACGTCGAAGTCAGATTTCCTGATACTTTGACCTTCGCTCATAAACGGTTTGCGTCCACACAACTGCGAATCCAACTGATTCTATTCCAGAATCCATGATAAGTTATTAGCTAAATATCACTTTTCATCTAGGTAAAGTTGCAAAGATTTAGTTTATTATTTAGGAAATTAACACGACAAAAAGGCAATATATGTATGTATATGTTACACCCCAACCCCGAAATATCAGCAACTAGTTATGCGCTCTTTTTTCACAACCGACCATTACCCGAAAACTTCGAGTTAACCTAACCTAACCTAATTATAATGATACTATCACGTCAGGTTATGTTTGATTAGCTCAGGTTAAGTTGGGTCAAGTTAAGTTAGGTTAGGTTAGGTTACTACAGACAAATTTCGAAAAGGCGTCATTTTGGCTTGTGTCTGGTTTCAACGCCCATAGGCCGTTTTCGGGGTTAGGGTGTAACATATATGAACCTGTGCTCGAGATCTTATACACATAGTCAAAGTCAAAGTGTATAAAGTAAAAAATGCCTTCTAGAACAGGATTTAGTTCTGGGACTAGCTCGTCACATTATAGCTTACAAGCTACGAAAACAATTCTTTTTATTCTGAATTTATTTAAACTACAAATATTTCTGTCTAGTACGAGGGTGCAAAATTAACGGGTTATAGGGTAGAATTATTCGTTTGAGATGTTAATTTGTTGTATAACTCAGTAGCACGTAGCACGAGTTAAGAATCAAAGTGTAGGAGATACAAAGTTTCTTCAAGACCAAGAGCTGGTCCTGGGATTTTGCCTGGCAGCCCAGGGCGACGGGAACGGGGGAAAAAGGGTCCATGCCCCCCCCCCCCCCCCTCCCCCGAAAATTCTGGGATAAATCGGGAAAAAGTAATAAATAATCAGAAATCCAATTTTTACTAACAAATCTCAACGAATTAGATCTACGTATTGTAAAATGTCAGTGGAGTACAATTTACAGACTTTACACTAAAACAGGTGCCCCAGTTCATGTGCTTGTCACGTTTATTATACGCGCATTTATTCATGTACATAGCTTTGTTGCTCTGCGCCCTTTACTTGAACTTACGTAAGTCCTAAACAAGAATTGACTCTCGTGTAGTACAGAACGATATAAGTAAAGCATAATCAAATAAATCCTTAACGAAATCTATTCTTCTTATGCAAAATAAATACTGCTATTCGATAATTTCTTGAAAACCAAACTAGCATGTTGGAACAATGCAAGCCTCAACGACTAGTTAGTCGAAAGGTGAAAAGCAGCAATATAGCCTGATATTGGTATTGGTAAAGCTAATCAATCTGTTTGTTTAAACGGATGTTTCAATTTCGTACAAAATAACATGACACAGCCAAGCATAATAGGAAGAGCTGTAGGTAACTTGGGATTTTGTATTCAAATTAGTTAGAATAAGCAATTTGCGATAAATTTTTACGCTGTCCGGTTGGCGTCATCAGGTTCTGAGTGGGATTTCGGCGAAAAGAACGGTTTGCTCCCAAACACTCCTCTTAGGCTCACATAACACTAGTAGCCGATCCTAACTAAATGTAGCTTAATCTAACCTAACCTAACTTAAATAAACTTAAATATATGAACCTAATGAGTCAAAAAAGTAGGTCAAGTGGGGAATTGAACACTCGGCCTACGGAGTTTGGGTGCAAAAGAGTACATGGCATAACCATTACGCTATATAGCGGCTTTGATAGGTTTGAAATGATACTAGAATGTCTTGAGAGCTGGTTGGGAGCAAACCGTTCTTTTAGCCGAAATCCCACTCAGAGTAATTTCATAATGCGTAGGTTTTACGCATCGGAAGATTTTAGGAGTATTAATCCTTGGTGTACTCGATGTTTTAGAAACTGCAGCAACAGCAAACCAGAAACGCAAAGATTAAATCGGCCAAGAAACAATTCGGTGGGCAAACGTTTGCTGCAACTATACGAAGATCGAAAACAGATAGTCGGGTAAATTACCTTGAGTGTACAAAAAAAAAGACCATATAAAAATATTGATATATTGATTCGCCCGAATTCAAGCTAGATATATGATTTTTCCATTTTAGAAATTTCTGACTTGCCCCCCCCCCCCTGAAATTCGAGGCTGGTCACGCCCGTCGGCACCGCTTCTAGAATCTAAAATATTTCTTTAAAATTCTGCATATACATGAACTACCTAGGTACAAGCATTTTCACATTTCTTTGTATTTGCGTTTACCCTTAATAAAAATTGTATCAAGCAGTAATTAATTGTTTATAAAAAAAAGTATACTGTGCGTGATGAGAGGAAGATGGTACAGAAGTAGCTCCCCATAATTCAAGCCTGCTGCACGTGAACTTGAGGGCGTGTAGCGTGACAATCTGGAGTTTGGGGTCCCTGGCTCTTGCACCAAAAAAGCCACTGTTACTGGCGCTCACCAGGCAGCGAATCTTGCACAAATCCACTAGGCCTATGGCGTACTAGGCGCACACGTATGGCTGGGGTTATTAGTTTCTTACATGTAGCTACTTTACAAATTTATTGCATTTTCATACGAACGTTTATGTATTGTTTTTCTTTCCTTATCACTTGCTTATATTGTTTATACGCTATACGTCAATACACGAGAAGCAGTTGACGGGCGCATTGACCACATATGAATGGCATGCTTAGTCTAGGATAGTAACTTTTTGATTTTTAAACGAGTGTGATACTGCGTTCGCTACACATCGCACAGGCAGCGGAGCTTCTCCTGACACTCTTACAAATATGTGTCACGCAGCACAAAATGAAGTAATTTTTGAGATTTAAGTACCATAGAAAAACGTATAAAAACTCAGGTCCTGTGACTGACTTCTATTAAGCCGCGAAACTGCAGCAAGCAAACGATTCCGGAATCTTGCGCACAAAGCTAAGTCGGCCGAAAATCGATTGTAACTAGAAACTTTATATTGGTTAGATGATAAGAAAACGTTTTTGGTTTTGAACATTCTTACCAACACTCTCTAGCTCTGGGATCCAGATCGGGTAAACTAATTATTTTCACTAGTGGTTGTTCTTAAACTGCCTTGTCCTCTTCCTCAAGAAAATAGTCTGCAATGGAACACAGATCGTGTTAGCCCCTTTTGCTCCTGGTGCCAAGGCGAAATGAGGCCCAAGAACAACCAGCATCAGTCTTTTTTAATCAGTTTTTTGGCCCAGGGACGTAGTATGGAAACAGAGAATGTTGCATAGTTACATGTAGCATCCATAAGCGACTCCATGGGCTAGCGTTTAGCCGGATTTTGAGTACGGAGGCATACGTAACGTGCCAAATCAATGCGATGCGCTTCGTATTTTCTAAATATAAACCCTCACACTACTG
This sequence comes from Hypogastrura burkilli, assembly GCA_034696285.1. Classification (NCBI taxonomy): domain Eukaryota; kingdom Metazoa; phylum Arthropoda; class Collembola; order Poduromorpha; family Hypogastruridae; genus Hypogastrura; species Hypogastrura burkilli. The sequence goes on along the minus strand of JAQFZY010001735.1, from coordinate 3,407 downwards.
GTTCTGTGTAGAACATGCCACATGCCACGTCCTTCGTCTCACTTCAGGCTACAACCTACAACGCATACCTGCTACTTACATACATACATACATAGATACATACCCATTTGCTAGGTACATAAAATAATACTACTGTGACCTATGACTGTAGTGGATATGTACCATGTGAACGTTGCACTATATTCTATACTAAAGCTGTGTAGATGTAAATTCGGGGTTTGTTCCCGATTCTTGCGTCATGTAAAGGGACGATGGAACGGAATTCGGAATCTACTACAAACACCTACATACAAACATAGTTCTAGGAGTTACCTAATGAAATCTACATATGTACGAGGGGCGTTTCAAAAGTGGTACGGCAATTTCTTTGGGGAAAATATTAACGCATCCCCCTACAAATGCTAAACGTGCCCCCTGTTAGTTGAAATCTGGTATTGCTAACTTTGGGCCAGATGTATTATTAAGTTTAGTCCAAAACTCCCTATCTCTATAACACAGGACGAAAGAGAAATTGCGCAAAGCAACATACGAACATGGTTTGAACTGTTCTAGAATAATAAACTTTTTGCGTAGATTCTAAGAGACCACTACTCCTTGAACCCTTCCGGGGTGGGGGGGGGGGGTTGAATTGGTGTTGGTGCTAAGGGGGCCCAAGCAAAAATTCGTAGTCTTCAAATCTAAAAGTCTTAAAATGACTTGAAACGGCTAAATCCGCAATTATCGCCTATGTGACAAAAAACTTTCCGTGGGCCCCCTTAGCCTTAGCACCAATCCAACTGGGGGGGGTTAAAGGTTGACAAAAAATACATTTATGAATATTTCCAAATCTATCCCTTGCGCATCAACATATTTATATCTGCTCCTCGGGATCACATATGGGAGACCAACCAAGGTCAATCCGACTCGATCATGGCATCGCCTACTGAGTGTTTTGCCCCCTCCGTGACGCAAGGTTGCCCTCGGAAGGTCACCTGTGGCCATGCTGGCCACTAAATGCCATGTGACATATTGTCATGGGCGGAAAAAATGAGCCAGGCCAGGAGATGATGAACGAAGTTCACGAAACAAATAAGTCTTTATTTGTGGTCTAAGGCTAAGGCTAATGCTAAGGGCTGGGGCCCTGAGGTAACAGATACCAAGTGCTAAAACAATGTGTGTTCGGGAGTGAGCTTCTGGAGTGAGACTCGATCTCCAAGTCCCTTCCAAATCCCCAGCATCTTCGGCTTCCCCCTCCGTATCTAATCCGGCCAGATGAAATAAGGCCCGGGTCCCACAATGAGTCGAGCCCTGGATGAGAAAGCCCGTGTGAGAACCGACTGACCTCTTGATCTACAGCATGAACACGGGGTATGCGGGACCCGGAGATGCAGTGAGGCGAGACGGGGAATCTTTACGACTCCTGGCTACTAAACTAAATCCTCGTCGTAATCTGACATCCAAGATCCCACATTTAGAAACTAAAAAGCCCCTTGACAATATCAAAATGACCGTATGGGCCGGGGGATCCTCACTACAGTTGTCAAACCAGTTTTCCGGCCAACCGGTGGCCCCACGATCCAGAGGGGACCTGCAAGGGTCGACCGAGGTCAATTTGCGTTAATGCAGGGTCATTTGCTAGGAGTGAATTTTCGATTTTGGCCAATAGTGTCACGTGGTGACCTCCAAGAGGTCACCCGTTGTCACCCCAATCACACCATGTCATATGACATATCAAAATGACGGTACGGGTCTGGGGATTATGAATAGAGTTGAGAAACCAGTTTTCCGACATACCGGCGTCCCCACGAGCCCGGGATGATCCGCAAGGGTCGCCCAAGGTCAACTTGAGTTAGCCACGGATTCGGATGCCCCAAAACATGCTGGGTCACATGCTAGAAATTAATTTTTGGATTTGACCTTCGGGGGTCACGTGGTAACTTCGAAGTGGTCAACTCAGGGCCATGGAGACCACAAAATGTCGTGTGACGAATCGAAATGATTATACGGGCCTGGGGAGCTCGAATAATGTTGACAAACCAGTTTTCCGCACGACCAGTAAACCCATGACGCCGGGGTGACCCGCAAGGGTCGCCCGGGGTCAATTTGAGTTAGCCACGGATTCGTATACCCCAAGCCGTGCAGGGTCATATGCTAGAAACGAATTTTCGATTTCGATATATGAAGGGTAACGTGGTGACCTCGAAGAGGTAACTTCGGGTAAACCCGACCACAACATGTCATGTCACATATCAAAACGATCGTATGGGCATGCGGAACATGAATACATGTGACAAACCAGTTTTCCGGAATGAATATCCCCTGGGTGACAAGGGTCGCCCGAGGTCAGTTTGAGTTAGCATCGGTTTCGGATACACTAAAGTACGCCTAATCAATTTATCTCAAAACTATATATTATAAATTCAATATATGCGAACCGCGATAGCAGAGGTACTATCCATTATAACAAGTACTCTTATGAGATCTTGCGTGTCGTCCTACGAGCCGCACGGAATGACGAATCACTACAGTTAAACGAATCTCAACAGTGAAATGAATCATACTTTTCGCTAATGTGCTGAAATTTTTTTTAACGAATTTTTACCAAAGTTTTGAAAGAGATAGATTAAGTGTACTTTACTTTATACTAAACCGATGATATCTTAAATTGACCCCGGTGACAGGTTACCGGGGTCACCACAGGTCAAAATCTATAATTCATTCCTAGCATTGACCCTGCATTGCTTGGGGCATTCTAATCCTTTACTAACTCGAAATCGCCTCGGGCGATCCTTCCGGGTCACCCCGGGGTCGTGGGGCTACCGGTAGGCCGGGAAACTGGTTTTTCAACTGTATTTATGGTCGTCAGTATCGTCCGGTCATTTTGATATGTCGTATGACCTGGTGTGGTCGGGTTGGCCGTGGGTGCCCTCTTCGAGGTCACCTCGTGCCCTTCATAGGTCAAAATCGACACTTCATTCCTAGCATATGACCCTGCATTGCTTGGGGCATCCGAATTCGTTGCAAACTCAAATTCGCCTAGGGGTCGTGGGACTATCGGTAGGCCGGAAAACTGGTTTGACAACTGTATTAATGATCTCCCGGCCCATACGGTCATTTTGATATGTCACATGACATTTTGTGGGCGGCATGACCCCAGGTGACCTTCCGAGGCACAGGTGGGTCACGGAAAGGTCCAATTATGGATCAAACCATATATTCACATTCCCAATGTACTACTGGTCAATTTGATGTATCATATGCCATGGTCAAGTCGGATTGCCCCCGAATGACCTTCTGGGGTCACCGGTGGGAGGTCACCAGGGAGTTCATATCACGTATTACATCCAATAAATGTGATCCTGAGGTGCAGAGAGAAATTTTGATGTGCCGCATGCCATAGTTTAGGCAAAAGTGATAAAAGGTCGTTT
>JAQFZY010001734.1:0-14152 GCA_034696285.1 Hypogastrura burkilli | reverse complement strand
GAAAACCAGACCCCAGAAAATACATTTTTTGTATTTACATTTTTTCGTCAGACGCAACCCTGAGGCTGGAAGTCCGTAAGAAGATTTTGGTTATGTCGTGGGGATTACCTAAGGTTTACTTATATATGTATGCTCTTATTGAAACATCCCGTCCCTCAGTTCAGCGGGTTGATTTATTTATGCACTTTATGAAAAAATTGTATGTGTAGATATGTAGTTGATTCCGAACACGAAGTATCTTGCTCCAATGCCTATTTTCTTGTAATTGGTACTCGTTATAAATATAAACTCCTATATTCCTACTTTTTTTTGTCCGGATCTTAAAGTAAGTTTTCGTAGTGTTTTACGGTACAGTCTTGCAGAATGTTTTGTTTGCATGTAGTGTTACGCAGTGTAACAAGAAAATGAAGTCCATCGATCTACATATATCTATAGGCTCAACAAGTCATTAATTACATCGCCGGATTCAATTAGCACTAATTAAAGGCACAAACTTCCCGAGTAGGTATTGATTCAATAGCAAGTGTTGCACGGTATACCTACCACTACCACATAGCTCGTAGACTCGTCTGGGACTGGAAACCCCTGAAGTTAAATCTCTGAAATAGCCTTAGCTACCAATTAGCTTTCCTAATGCCCGCTGAATATAAAATATACCTTACCACGTTCCCGGTTCCCGACAAAGTTCCATACACGACAAACACATTTCCCACACTTATTCGCCCATATGCAAATAAATCAGACACGCAAAGTCAACATAGTGTAGAGTTTATTCATTTGTAATCAATATAAATAAATCCGCCTAAATCGTAAACAAATGTTTTAGGTAAGAAGAAGCGCGGTAACTATATTTATTAAAATAAATATATTGCCCTCTTGTGTATAAATTACTATTACAAATTACAAATGGCCCATATGTATAAATAGGTTGAACAGAAACTAAGCACACAGATGATGTGGACAAGATTGATTCATGTGATTTGTCGATGAGTTCCCAAAACCGCCGCGTGTCGTGAAATATTTAAGTATTATACTATTTACTTTACGTAAATAGATACAGATATAAACGTTCGCCAGAGTTCATAAACAGAAAACAATTGATTTGGTTAATCATTGATCATACCTTGCTGCCAAAAAATATATTGTTTACCCCAAAACAGTGTTCAGATAAAGAAGTAGCCATTAGGCAAAACAAAGGAGTAAGTATAAACTCTCCTTTTACGAATTTTTTTTGGGATAAAATCAATATATTTTGGTAGCATTATTATAAAGTAAATAATAAGAAAGATTAATAAATATTATTGACTACCTACCTAATCTAAAGAAATAATAAATATATTAACGACAGAAACATAGCATATTAATGACTGGAATAAGTACGATTAGAAACCCTTTGATAACTTGAGAAGTGGATTTTATCAATGGTAACTACTTCCACTATAGGCAAAATACTAACATAAAGATACTCGTAACCAATTCAGGTTGAGATGGAATACCTAAATAGGATTTCACTCGAAATGAAAATACGAGCTACTGCTTAGCTACATTTGAAACTGCAGAAGTATATTGTACATATACAGTAGAAAGAGGAATATAAGTACAAGTGTAGTAATGTAAGCGTAATATCAAAACATCGACTCATCATACAGGTAATTATGGAATTGGCACATAATTATGATTTAGGCACTTCCGTAGATGCAGCCGATGAGCAACTAACTTCCTTCCTAAATTCATTTATAATGTGAAATGTATATCATTATCCGTACAATTAATCCTCAACATTATATCACGTAGGCACACACATTGTCAAAATTACCCTGGTAAGAACCTGCTACTGCTATTATGGAGCCGAAGACAAATTGCACAAACCTTCCTAAGTACTAAGTAAACAGGATACGGTATACTCCTTGTCCAAAACGTCTAAGCCATAAACTAGCCAAACATTAAACAATTATATAAATATTATTTTAACTGGAAGAAGATGGTGGGATCTAGTTGCGCTATTACATATACTTACTTATATGTATGCTATCGAATACTTGTCGACGTATATGGCAGTTACGCGTAAACATAAATATTCGCCAGAAGTGATGTACAATCTAAAATCACCAAAAATATTATAAGTAATCTTAAATTTAATAAGTGAAATCGAGAGGTTATAAAAAATTAGAAGTAATTTTGCATTCAATATTAAGCTCCTCCCTCGGCCTATAGAACCAAACACAAAAGCTCGTACTACGTCCTAGGTACTACGTCCTAGGTACTACGTTTTGCCTATGATTTCCAATCCGTCACAAGTCACCCAAGTTTTGCCTTCTTTGTAGGAGGTAGAGTCGACTTTTCAAATCTGTAAAAAAAAAAACGTTACTACATTTTCTTCGACCTACGAACGAAGGAAATATTAAAGTAGAGAACATTGAATAAGTAGTTCTTCAGCATGCTGACACGATACTTGTTACGTTATACATCCCGGGATGCAAATGGACAATTATATATCATGCTCAAATACTCAGCAATCGTGTGCACCAACGAATACCATACACCATACCTGGAAACCTCCACTAGTCTCAGGGGGGTGGGTGTCATGGACCAAATTTTACATAGGGTGTCCCAAACAATTTGGTTCTTTACATTTTCGGAATAGGTCTTAATTTTTTGCCGATCCAGATCTCTTATAAGTTCAATGATATTTTTTCTTTCGTCGGCTAAATTATTGGCTTCAATGTGGTTAGTAGGTTAGTGTATCTCAAATACGTAAATACATTCGTTTTGTAGACCTTAAACCGGTTGTGAATTCCGCAAAGAATATTATATATCTTGTTTACAACCTCAAGAACTTTGTGAAAGGCAGAGAACTAAATATCCAAATCCAGAACCTGGTTTTGAGTAAAACTAACACAAATATCAGCTATTTTATTATGTTTACGAAAGAAAGGGCTTTTATGACAAGCAAGTTTTAAAATGAAATCCATCAGGGAAAAACCCTAAGTCTCTGAGAGTATCCTAAATACTGTTTCCGGACACCCTCAAGTCGCTGAGAGTGTCTAAATACTGTTTCCGGACAACCTCAAGTCGCTGAGAGTGTCCTAAATACTGTTTCCGGACACACTTCCGGTATTCCCACGGAAAGCCTCGGAATGCCTGGCTTCCAGGTATGACGAATACCTATTCCTTCTTTACAATTGGACTCGTAACCTGACTGAGGTGAGTATCTTTGGAGGCACACCTTGCTAAGTGTCTAAGTTCAAAACAAATCTGACGCTCTCAATATCGCCGCTATCTTCTTTGAGTTAATAGACAAACAAGATTGCATATAAGTGCAGAATGGTTAATACTAACACAATTACATTAATAGTCTAGGGCATAAAATCAGAAATGTGGTACTCACCAAATGAGTTAAGTCACAAACCTAGCTAATAGCTAACAATAATGAAGACTATTCAGTAGTAGTACCTCACCTTTCATTATCATTTTCTCCACTGACAAGCTCGACTACGTTTTCCTTGTTGCCGGTCGGACTTGTTGCTTTCGTGGGCAAGTTGCACAATTGACTTGGATCCAGTGTTAGGTGGAGCACAGTCGGAGGTTGAATCATATCCGGATGATGCTGAGACGAAGGCCCATTGCCTTCAGTTAGAAATTCGGACTGGATTTCAGAGAAATTAGGTAAGGGCTCCTGCCCTAAAAGTTTACGGATCTCTTCGTAGTCAGTCATGTTTCCCAATTTCTCAACAATACAAGACAGAGCGAGTTGGTAGGATTCAATCAGCACTTTCTTCTGCGCTACGGATGAGAAATTGCGCTTCTTCAGCTGACTCCAAACTTTCTCGAACGCGTCCATTCGCTTCCTAAGCTCGGTAACCCTCCCTTGTAATTGTATTCCAACCAGGTTCGGGTAACGACGGTGAAGGAAATTAAATAACGTGTCGAAAACAAGGAATCCTGGGAATGTGTCATGCGCAGGAACGCGATAGAGTGGAGTTGAACTTGGGCCTCGTACTCCGACTTTTGTAAATTCATTTGGTCTGGGTATATTTCTTTCAGGTTTCTTGGGTGTCAAAGTTAGTTCTGGAGTTGACAAGTCCTTGCTTAGATCAGCATTAGTGGTCGAAAGGGTCATCACAGAAGAACTTTTCACTGGATTAGCTACTAGAGCCGTCGGGTTTGCAGAAGAACTTTGACCTGGAATATATTGCACAGCCGGAGTTTGAATCGTCCCCTTTGCTTTCGCCTTTGGTCCAGGCGTGCCATTCTGTTTTGCATCAAGAGGGTTCCTAGTTTCGGATCTTTTCTTTTCTTCATCATTTAGATCTATGTTAGCGGTCGAAACATTAATTGTGGGGTCAGCCGAATTGGAACTTTCATCTGGATTAGACGCTGCTGGCCCAGCCTGAGTGTCGATCTGTCGCTTTCCCTTCCCCTTAGGTCCAGGCTTGCCCTTTTGTTTCACTTCAAGAGGCTTGTTAGCTTCAGATCGGGCCAAATCCTTTTCCTCCTCATTCAAATCCTCCTCATTATTATTATTCAGCAGCGTTTCGACTTCACAATAATTGTAGATCCATTTCCGGGTCTTGGGTTGGTCAGGATGGCTGGAATTAGGAGCAGGCAGTTTGAGAAGGTCTTGAAGGATTTGATCTTCTTCGGGAATTGGAGGTGTCTTTGCTGGTTCAGAGTCGTCCGTTCGGGTGAACTTGTATATGTTGGACCTGTCTTCAATTGCGAAATGTCGGTTAACTATGCCCTCGTCCACGACCCGACGAGCAAGAGCTAACTTTATAACTGTACGCACAAACGTAACGTTTTCCATTCCTCCACGAGAAACAAATCGATAGACGTAACAAACTTTTTCTTGGCCAAGTCGATAACACCGGAAAATGCTCTGACTGTCGTCAGTGGGGTTCATGCTCACGTCAAAGAGGATGACCCGATTGGCCCCATGAAGATTGAATCCGAGCCCTCCAGTCTTGGTGGTGAGTAGGAATACTCTGGCCCTGAAAAATACAAAAAATAGTTGAACGTTTAATTTTTAATTAAGTACTCGGAAATTGAACCAACCAGAAACATTGAACATGATTCCTAACCTGGACGACTCGTTGAAACTCTCACAATATTTGTGGCGAAGCTTCTTTACGGTTTTCCCATCAAGTTTAAAATATGTTTCACCGGCCCTCCAGTCCCCTGGACACTCTTCCTTGATGAACTCTTCGATAACATTGAGTGCGTATTGGTATTTACTGAAAATGAGGAGCTTGTCTCCAAGTTCAGCACATCCTGCCACGATTTTCTTTAATAGAGCCAGCTTATAACTATGAAGCTCCCCAGAAGAAATAGTGTCCATAGGCAGGAAAGGCGCGTACCAAGGTGTCTGAATTCCATCACCCAACAATTCATTCATGGCATCTTCTTCCTGATCTTCACCTTTGGTGCGAGGGGCAGATTGTGACGGTTGCCTCCTCGTAGCGCACCCATAATAGTAGGCTGGAAGTAAGGCTTTTGGATGACAGCAGATCCTTTGTAAAAGGTTATAGTCCTTCAGCATGGTCCTCCTCTGGGTAGCGTCTGACCTTCCTGCTAGGAACATTTTCATATATTCATCGTACAACAAATTCTGGAGCGGAGTAAGATTCACGACGAGGGCGTACTCATACTTCGGAGCTAAAATGTCCTTATAAATTGAGCTGTCCTTTCTCTGAACACATCCTTTGAGGATTTGTGCTAGGGCGAAAGTTTTTCTACGCATTTTTCGAACGTCGTTCTCAGTTGAGTTTTTATAGATACCAACGTCAATAGGATAAACGTATCTGGCCTCAAATTCACGTCGGGTTCCTGTTAAGTTTTAATATCGTATTAAGCGACATAATTATAATTGTGTTTATAATTTAGGCAATATATATATATATATATTTACAGTATGTAAATATACTGTATAATACCTAGCAGTCCCGGTTTGATGATCTCAATCATGGAGTAATATTCTAATAAATTGTTCTGCAGAGGCGTTCCAGTTAATATTATCCGCCTCTTTGTTGCAAATCTGTTAACAATCAAGTTTATGTGAGTCTTGTGATTTTTCAAAGTATGACCTTCATCACAGACTAATATATCTGGACCAGGATTCAGCAGCAACTCCTCCATCTCTTCTGTCGAATACGGCTTCTTCTTGGTCTGGCTCGGGGTCTTCACTGCTTTAGCCTCGTCAAATACCGGTGTAAGTGTAATGGGACTCAAAGTTGTGCTTTGACAAGCAAGTTGACTAAAAGAAACCGGTAGCTCCAGTGCCTTCTTATCTGGTCTAAGGAGTACCAGGAGACTTTCATAGTGCATAATCACAAGCCCACCCGTTTTCTTCCATCTTCTCAGCATTTGAACATCCTCTCCAATATTAGCTGCCGATACGTTGTAAACATTGATTCCCTGTGTAGCGTTCTTAAGCCAATGCTGCCACTCCTTTTCCCAATTCTTAGAAATACTCAACGGGCACAAAATCAAACTTTTTCTAACTCCACACACTTTTTTTGACATCACTGTATGCAGAAAGGCGATGGTCTAGAAAATAAAAATTCATATAAAATCACATTATTCAAGCCTTCATAACTTCTTTACGCCGTTGGCACACCTAATGAAATAGAAAATCAAACCTGGAATGTTTTTCCTAGTCCCATTAAATGTGCTAGAACACAGCCCCCAGGCTTATCGTCTAATATGGACCCGAAGCAATTATCCCAAAGAAATTTAACCCCTTCTCTCTGATGCGGCTTCAATTTGTCAGAAATCGACCTATCGACTGCTACCAAAGGTTCTTTCGTCGCTACATCATATTCCAGAACAAAGGCGGAGGCCAGCTGGACTGTACTAGTCGGTAGTACGGGTTGGTGTTGCTGTAGAATAAACTCAAGATTAGACAACAGGCATAATAAATATATAATGCGCTTGTGAAGTCATGTCACAAAATACTATCACGTAACAATCTTACGAGTTTCTGGTTCTCTTCAAGCCTTCTTAATCGTTCTCTCTCGAGTTCTTCTGCAATTTGGGTTGCTTCCGCTACAACTTCCACACTACGAACTCTTCTTCGACGACGCTTTCTGGACCTTGGAGGTGGGGCAACCACTATGGAGTTACTAGAAGTGGCCTATTGAATTAAATCATTATCGGACTTCATTACATATCCGACTTCCGACTTCAGTATCACCCTCTTCACTTCAAATATGATATTTTTCTGTTTTCAAATATATACCATAAGGTCAGATAATGTGAATCCACTTCGGATCGGAACAGGAAGTTTTGTGTTCGTAGCCAGTTCAGGTAGGGTGTCATCCTCAGAACTACTACTGGGAGTTAGTGAGCGTGCGCGAGTTCGCTTCTTCCTTGATCTTCGAATAATCTCATCTGCCTCATCTGAAGAGCTAATGTCCGACATCAGCTTGCTTTTATTACAAGTTTCCTCACTCTCCGATGGTGTCACTTCGCTGCTCAGGTTTATAGTTCTATCGGAATAAAATATACAATAATTCGGTATTAAAATAACGTCATGTCTAGTTTACTGACCCTGCAAATATAACCGTCAGCACTTCGCACACTTATTGAACACCTAACGCACAATTAATATGATCCTTACATAATGCTAGCGTTACTGTCTGGGTAAAGCTCAATTTTAGCCTTCGATTCTACTACTTCCACTACTTCATTCGAATCCGAATCGGAGTCCGAAGAGCTTGAACTTAGTAGCATTCCTGGCGTGATCAACTTGGGCCGACTCCAGTTCTGTTATTGAGGAAACACATAAATGTTTTAAGTCTTCGTTTAAACCCGGAAAAATTAGTGTTTCTGAAAGCTCCACTTCATTGAAAGGAATCAGTAAATTACTAATTGTTTAAATTACATGGGCATGTCGCTTCTTCCCCATGATGGAATTAGTCTTCTTAAGCTTCGCACTCTGAATCTCTGGGCAAACTTCTCGCATGTCACCGGACTCAGATTCACATGAATCATTAGCAAAATCAACAGCGGGTTCAACAGTCAACGGTTCCAGTGGAGAAGCTTGTGCGACTGAGTTTGGATGTAACGGATCACTGCTCTCGCTGGCGGGTGTGCATACAGCAGACAAGTCCAAATTGGGAACTTGACCGTCATCTAAAAGTACGTCATCATATTGTATTACACGCATTTCATATGTAAGAGGAGAAGTAATAAAAGTTTAAGAAGCTTGAGATCTCCGCTCAGATGTTCAATACGGATAGGAGGGACGTACGCTTAGCAGTATCACTCTCATCTTCGGTATCGGAACTACATATCCAATCATCAACATTTTCCTCTGATATACGCTTATAGACAGTCTTATTTCGAGCTGTTTCGGGCTTTTTCTCTGAAGTTCCAGGCTTTACTTTAGTTCTCTTCCGATTTCGCTTTGCACTGTTGTAAGTTGTAACGCTAAACAAAATAAGTGAAACACAATATTAAGACTAATTATGTCTTTGTATTCGGCTGGGGAATAGGCGTAGCCACGAGGAGCTCTATGTTAAACTGAGTGAATGTTTCTCTCTGAATCTACATACATGTATTTTTTACATAAGGATTTCTAAAAGAAAATTTAATGGTTCAAAATTTTCGCCTTTAGACAATTAAGACATGGTACGATCGCACAAACGTCTACTAGAACTGATGCGAAGAAGTTGAAATTCACATTTAAAAAATCCTCAGAATCTCTTATGGCTCCGCCCTTAACTCCGCCTCACTTCCAAGCAAAATACTGAACATGTTGAGTGATAAGACGAGTTACGATGACAGGCTTAAACTGGATTAGATTCTAGTGCGGTGTAAGTATGACATTATGGCATTATAGAATACCAGCCAACATGCCCCGCGCTAGCGCGGAATTAGCAACTACATTTTCCAAAGATTTCAAGAGTACATGTAGAAAGTAAAAGAAAGACCCGAATTATTCGGGTCCAGTTCCTACAGTGGGGAACGGAAGAGTTCCTACGGTGGGTAACGGAAGAGTTCCTACAGTGGGTAACGGAAGAGTTCCTACAGTGGGTAACGGAAGAGTTCCTACAGTGGGGAACGGAAGAGTTCCTACGGTGGGTAACGGAAGAGTTCCTACGGTGGGTAACGGAAGAGTTCTTACAGTGGGTAACGGAAGAGTTCTTACAGTGGGTAACGGAAGAGTTCCTACAGTGGGGAACGGAAGAGTTCCTACAGTGGTGAACGGAAGAGTTCCTACAGTGGGGAACGGAAGAGTTCCTACAGTGGGGAACGGAAGAGTGTTCCTACAGTGGGGAACGGAAGAGTTCCTACAGGGGGTAACGGAAGAGTTCCTACAGTGGGGAACGGAAGAGTTCCTACAGTGGGGAACGGAAGAGTTCCTACAGTGGGGAAGCAAAAGAAGTCCTACAGTGGGGAAGCAAGAGGAGTCATCCCAACAAATGCAGAGGTTACGATAGGCTAAGAGTATCCCTTCTCTTCTCTAGATGTAAGACATGTATGCTGGTTAGGATCTCCAGCGCCATCCCTCCGGAAAAAGAGGCGGATGGCGTGGGTAGACATTTTTGGACGTGTGGGCTCTAACCGAAGCTCTATAAGATATATACAAGTTAGTTCTGTACTGAGTAGCAAAGAGGAAGGTTGTACAAGTTAAATCTCTGAATAAATTCACTCCTTTCTAATTAAAGTAAAGCTCAGTCAGACTTAAAGTCGCGATTGCTTGCAACATCACACAGTGAGGGAATTCTAGACGGGTAGTCTGGTAGTGACCTCAACAGTACACTAGCCATTGACTATAATTTATTGAATTGAAATATTATATGGCACGCGTACGCCAGTAATCTTTAGAAAATGTAGTTGCTAATTCTGCGTTCGCGCGGGAGCTGTTGGTTAGTTATTTGATAGTGCAGGCTCCAGTAAATGATATAATTATACAATAAGGGAGGTAAATTTTAGTTTTACGTATTACTACGATTATGTATGGGCGGTATAGTTTAGTCGCACGCATTTCGGCTTCCATGCTACAATCGGCCCAGGCACACTGTGATAGGTGCACATGCCGTATTACTGTACATAGTATGTGAGCAGTTCTTGCCGTGGCGATACGGCAAGTTTTAACCACTCACTCGCGTGCTCTCTGTAGGGTCAAGTAGAGCTAATATATGTCTAAATGCAAGTATTCAAGTATTCAAGAAATTAAACCCCTTAGCGTTTTATCTATTAGATTAGATTATCATTAACAATATATTCTTATAGTCCAAAACGCCCTATCTCTATAACCCACGCCACGATGACTTAAAATTGACACGAAACAACGTACAACCATGGTCTCAACGGTTCTAGACTCAACTTTTTGCGTAGATTCTAAAAACCCGATGTGCAATTATGGCAAATGACTCCTTCACCCCTTCCAGGGGGGGGGGGAGTCAAAGTTGGTCAAAAACGACCTTTTACGAAATTTTCGAAAAACTAAGGTATGCAGCACATCAAACATTTCTCTCCGCACCTCGGGATCACAAATACGGGATGCAACACGTGATTTGACCCCCAGCGGTGACCCCCTACCGGTCACCTCGGAAGGTCAACCGAAGTCAATCCGACTCAATCAAGGCATCTTACACATCGAATTGACCAGAATCCCCTACTGAGTGTTACTTCATGGTTTGACCCATGATTTGACCCTTCCATGACCCAGCGGTACCCGCGGAAGGTCACCCCCGGTCAACCCGACCACACCAGGTCATGCGACATATCAAAATGACGGTTCGGGCCTAGCGATCATTAATACAGTTGACAACCAAGTTTTCCGGCCTACCGGTGGCTCCACAACCCCAGGGTGGCCGGGAAGTGTCGCCCGAGGCGAATTCGAGTTAGCAACGGATTCGGATGGCCCAAGCAATGCAGGGACATATGCTAGGAATAAATTTTCGATTTTGACTTATGGGGTTCACGTGGTGACCTCGAAGAGGTCTCCCCCGGTCAACCCGACCACACCAGGTCATGCGACATATCAAAATGACCGTACGGGCCTGGGGATCATTAATACAGTTGACAAACCAGTTTTCCGGCCTACCGGTAGCCCCACGACCCCGGGGGGACCCGCAAGGGTCGCCCGAGGACTATTTGAGTTAGTAACGGATTCGGATAAACTATGAATACATAATCAATTTCTTTCAAAGCTTATTGAAAATCATTGAATCATCAGCAAAATCATTGAATTTGGCGGGAAATTTTAATGCATTAGCAAACAATGGAGTTCATTTTACTGTTGTGATTCATTTCACTGTAGTGATTCGTTTTACTCTTGTGATTCGTTTCAGTAGTGATTCTTCATTCCGTGTGGCACGAAGGGCTACCCGCATGAGCTCGGCAGAGCAGTTTTCATTAATGATTCGTTTCACTTTTATGATTTAGTTAAGTTGTGATTCGTTTCACGGTAGTGATTCGTCATTCCGTGCGGCACCTAGGGCTACACGCAAGAGCTCGTAAGAGCACTTGTCAATAACAATAATTCGTCTGCCAGAGCCCTGAAATTTCCAACTGTATACGTATGATTTTAGTTCAAACGGTTTTACGGGATGGTCTTGGTGTCTGTTAAGAGATTTTCTGCTTCACGGCATTGCTCGTTAGGTGATCTGTAAGACCCGAATTCTTATATAACTCATAACACTCGCTCTCGCACAAATAACTAAAATTAAAACGCCTTACATATTTGTAGTCATATATCGAGAAGAAAAATTATGGATTGTGGACATAGCAGTTGTCTAAGCACTTTTAATACAAACATAGTCGAGTTAGAAACATAGTAAGAAGTTACGCGGTTCATGTTTAAGTGTAGAAGGAAAATTATATGTTTACTCAAATTACACAACGTACAAGCATCATGTAAATAAACTCAAACGACGAGCTTACAAAACGTATTTCAAACATTCAAAACATTCAGCTTCGTTTAATTTTTTTCAAGTATTTTATATCAATTTAAATTACAAAGTAAAGGTTAGACCAAGCATCGTTTGTATATAAACTCGTAGTGTGAAGCGAGCGACATGACAGGCTAGGGAGTTAGGAAATCTGATAAACAGAAGCCAATTATAAAAAAGGCCATTTTTTTCTAATCTAATCAAGTTTCGCTGTTCGCATACTAAAACTTCATTTATGTTATGTTAAAGGGTCACTTTTCCAGCCCTGATCGGAATTTCAGTTTTCACTATTTACACTTTTTGGTCTCAAGGTGCAAGGTGCAGGTTTTCAACTTTAAATACATTTACATAATAATACTCACCTTTTCAATAAAGAGTCCACCTCTCGTTCGAGTTCGTTTTTATCTTCTTCAGAAGACTCTTCGAGAATAACGTAAGCTTTTTCCTTCAAAATGTTCAACGTTTCTGGCCGGAGCGGCTCCATTTCAACCCAAGTTGTAGACCTAGTTAGCTTTGGACAATTTAGCTCCAGATTCCGTGTGTCCAGAGCAACATCTTCAGCGCAATCCGAATCTTTTGTTTTTTCGCTACAAGAGTCATCGTGAAAACTGCGCTCCGAATCTTCATTATTAGTTTCGGTGTCAGGTTCAATTTCCTCATCATCAATAAAATCAGAGGAGTAGGATTGAACAGATTCACTCTGTTCTTGAGAATATTTCTCATAACCAGGCGTTAGCGGCATAAAATCTTCCTCTGTATCAGAGAGGGATGATAATGGGATGATACGCTTTCTCCCTCTTCGCTGACCTGCTGCTGGTTTTCGAAGAGATGGCATTGAACTACGGGTTCGTCTTGTAGATCTTGGAATTGGTAATTGTGGCTCTTTGGTTGTTCGATTTGACATCAGGTGATAAACGTCAATGGCCACATCGATATCTAGATTGTTTTGGGTGGGCCTACCAGATGATGAGGAATCCAGGTTACTCCCAATACTCTTACTCGACAAATACTTCTGGATTTCCTTTTCTGGAATGCGTGGAAGAGTGACTTCCAATCTGTCACTAAGGGATTCATTACATATACGTGCATTCGTCCCAACTCCACTCTCTCCAGAATCAGAAAAGTTGAGGTTCACTTCAATATCCACGGAAGTAACCGCACCGATTCCAAGACATTCTGCTCCTTCATTTCCGCTTGGAGGAGGTCCTTCGTCATTTGCACTTGGTCTACTAAAATAATGTGATTTATCTGCTGCTTCCACTTCCACGCCAACACTTGCCTGATACTTCTGAGCACTTCCGTGCACCGGAGGCTGAGAAATCTTGTCATCCATACTTTCCATATCTTCACTAACCACTCCGTCGTCACTTTCCAATGCACCTTCGCTATCATTTTCATCCGTCTTGTCTTGGTTACCATCTGGAGAGCCATCTTCCCCAGTCGGGCTTGTACTACTTTTTGAACTGCTTTCCAGTTCTTGACTGACTTCTCCGTCGGAACTTGGTAAGACGCCTTCGATGTTAAGATCTCCATCATTGTCCTCGACGCTGTCCGCAGACACATCTTCGAGAGACTCTGAGGTGGGTCTCGATACGTCTTCTGCCTCGACGTCGCGACTACTTCTATTTACTGATGCTCCATGACTGTTAGAAGATGATCCCACAACGTTTACAAAAGTTGGAGGCCGGTTAGTATTAGTAGAGGTAAGAGAGCCTGTGGGTTGTTGTAACAGTTCTCTTACAGGACCAACTACTCCAGCCCTTAAACGCTCCGCATATCCTTGAAGTTCTCTGACAGTTTGCTCTATTGCTATACATATCCGATGAAAATTATTGAAGTCCTCAATTGGGCTGCTGCTGTCAAGTTTATCCCTAACAAGGCTTAGCGTGTCGTGGAATAGGGAAGTAGAATTTTGAGCTCTCCCTATGATTGAACTGTAGAAGAGATTATTTGCTTTATGTGGACTTCCCACATTTTCAACTTCCACTTCATCCATGATGACGCAGGACTATGACTAAACCTGAAAAAAAAAGAACTTCATTACAACTACGTCTACTTAGGCATACTGACTACTGATAAATGCCATGCAGACCGCTGAAAGTACTATTGAAAAAATTTCCAATAGCCAGAGTGCACTAAATACCTCTAACTAACCAAATAACAACCCACTCTAAAGTAGAAATCAACTACTGTTTCTGTAAGAAACTTTCTGAACATTTCTAGAACACACGTGCCGTTTAAGCGAAAGT
>JAQFZY010001733.1:0-14158 GCA_034696285.1 Hypogastrura burkilli | reverse complement strand
AAAAGTAATGGCAATCACATTCAAAAATAAGTTAACGGGGTGGACAGAGACCCTGGTAAATATTCGGCCGAGTACGGGGAAATTTTCTCCGTACTCCGCCTGCTTAAAAGTTGGTGGAACGGAAAAGCGAAAATCCCGTTAAAATCACTTCGTAAAAGTGGTACCTGATGTGTGGTGACTTCCAAAAGTTAAATCCAGTCACCAAAAAAGACGTTTATGCCCTCCCCCGTATTGACGATGCCTTGGACCGACTATCAGGTTCCAAATACTTCTCGTCCTTAGGCCTCCTAATGGGCTACCACCAAGTGGCCATGGACCCAGCCGATAAGGAAAAGACCGCTATCTGCTCAGGTGACGGCCTGTGGCAGTACAACGTCCTCCCGTTCGTCATCTGTGTTGCCTCAGCGGCCTTCGAGCGTTTGATGGACACGACATTCCGTCACTTAAAATGGACCTCAGTTCTTATTTATCTTGACGACATAGTGGTCTTCGCCCCCACCTTCCCAGAGCACCAACGCCGCCTGAAAGAGGTCTTTCAGTGCCTTCAAGCCGCTAACCTGACCCTGAAGCCCTCCAAATGTGTATTCGGATCTCATGAACTCGTGTATTTGGGTCACGTAATCTCGGTTGATGGTATTTCCCCGAAACGGTCTAAGACCAACGCCGTTCGAGCCTTCCCTACTCCGAAGACCCATACCCACGTCCGATCCTTCCTTGGACTAGCCGGTTATTACCGTCGATTTATTAAGGACTTTTCCCAGATTGCCCGCCCATTGACCAAGCTCACAGAGACAGTCCCTTTATTTTGGACCCAGGAGCAACAGGATGCATTTGATGGACTTAAGGCCCGCCCCGCGTACCCAGACGAAAAACACCCACGGCTATCCATACTGACTCTTGTAAATACTGTATGGGATAAACGCTCCAACAGATCCAAGATGGACTTGAGCGGGTCATCGCCAGGAGTTCACTCCCGGCGGAAAAAAAGTTCTCCACTCCTGGGCGAGAGCTGATGGCCACCCATTATGCCGTCAAGAAGTTCCGCCCGTATCTGTATGGGTGCCCCTTTGACACGGACCACCATGCCCTATGCCATGCCCTGAAGCAGCAGGTTCCCACAGACCGGATCTGTAATATTACTCTGTACTTACAGCAGTACAATTAACAATCAAGTACAGATCCGGTAAGACACACACATGAAGATGTGCTGAGCCGATTTTCTGTAGACGAGTCAGCCAGCAATGACCCCGAACTTTCCCTCTGTGCTCTTCAAATTCAAGACTTTGCTCGGGAACAGCAGCAAGACCCAATGCTGAAGGAGATCACAGATGCTCTCGCCGGTCTCCCAGATCCTGACCCTGTCCAACCCTTCCGTAAGAAGCCCAGTCAAAACTTGCATGAACCCATGCAAAACGGTACATTGTATAAGGCCAATTGGAAGACTCTAGCTTGTCTGCGTCCCCAACACCTTCAACTCCAAGTTGTCAAATCG
This sequence comes from Hypogastrura burkilli, assembly GCA_034696285.1. Taxonomy (NCBI): domain Eukaryota; kingdom Metazoa; phylum Arthropoda; class Collembola; order Poduromorpha; family Hypogastruridae; genus Hypogastrura; species Hypogastrura burkilli. The sequence goes on along the minus strand of JAQFZY010001733.1, from coordinate 12,666 downwards.
GTCCACGACTGCTCCACCGGTGGCCACCTTGGGCTCAGCCGTACACTGAGCACCCTTAAGGCTAGATTCTCATGGCCCTCGACCTTGACCACCTCCTGGACTCATGCAGATCCCCGAACCCGCCACTAGAATTGATTATGCTGGTCCGTTCCCCAGAACCCGCCGCCAGAACACGTACCTTCTGGTCATGATTGACCATCTGACCCGGTACGTCGAAGCCATCCCTGTCCCCACCAACACCGCCGAGAATGCAATCTTCGGTTTTGAGAACCACATTTTCTGCCGCCACCAGACCCCTGAAATGATCATTCAGGACCAAGGAACCAATTTCACAGCCGAATCGTTACGTACTATCCTCACGGAGTACAATGTGAAGTACTCTAACCTCCTCTTACCACCCTCAGACCAATGGACTCACGGAGCGTTTCAATGAGACACTCAAAAGGACCATAGCCAAATACGCTCAGGCTGACCAGCGTAATTGGGATGAATTCGTCTACAACCCGTCCCCCCATGACGTAACCGGCCTGTCCACTAACTATATGGTTTATTGTGAAGACCCCGCCCTGCCCATTGACCGTCACGTTCCCGTCCTCCATGACCGCCTTGGCGACGGCCAGACCAACAGAACTCAAGCCCGCCTCCGTTAGGCTCATGAGAGAGGAATTTGGATGACCCGTAAAGCTGGCTTACGAAACAAAGTCCACTATGACGCCCCCCATGTCGAAGTGACCTATGGCCCTGGTGACCTCGTCCTACGCCGGGCCCACCAACTCCAAGCAGAACCTGGACTTGCTGTCAAGCACCCCAAGTCCCCAAGTGGACCGGACCCTTCGTCGTCCTCAGCGCCAAGAACCCCGGCAAATACGTGATTTGAGCTCTTAACTCTTACCCAGGCTCTAAAAGGCAGCTAATCTTCTATGTTTATGTGTCCGACATGAAGCCGTACTACATGGAGGCCAAGAGCTCGGACCACAGTCCAATCGAATTCGAGACCGGCTCTCAGTTCAGAGCTGAGGTCTCCTCACTCGATGTTTTCCCGCCATCCCGTGTAGAATTTCGCCTACGAACAAGTTTGGTGAAACGACAAATTTTGTTACATTGGCAGAATTGTATTGTAAAATCTTGAAATTGTAGGACATGTAGCGTTGGGGAAACAGGGCCCTCTGGATCCACCAGGCTTGTCCTGTCAAGTTTGAACATGTCTAGTGCTATTGTACCTGTCTACATCTCTTACCAGTTTCAATTCATACTCAATACGCCTTACGCGTTCCCATAAGGGTGAAGGGACATAAGATATAGTATTGTGTGAAAATTTAGCAAGCAGCAAGAGAACACGGAATTTATTTAATTAGGAGTGAATATATATTAAATTTCGGTATAATCACTTATTACCGTATTAACGCAGGAAAGGAGGTATATAGATTTGGTTTGTCTGTCTGTCTGTCCCCACACACGTTTAGAAATCAAAAAGTTACTTTCATAGACCCAAGTATGCGCTTCATACATGATCTTTCCCTGGGCTTTTTGCAATAAAAAAATGTCAACTGCTCCTCCTGTATTTGGCCTATAAAGACATCAGCGGGTGGTAAAGAAACAAAAACAAGTCAGGAACATAATCGCATGAAAAAGCTAGTAATGAAAAGCAGAAGTAAATATTTGGCTCTTTAACTTGCAACATTCCAAACAGAATTCAATTTTCCAAAACTTATTTGGATACTCACATTAACGGATACACCGTCATTCAAAGCGTCAAGTTGTGTTTTTATAGTAGCACCGCTGGAAGCGTAATCAAGAAGGCTTTGTCTCCACTTTCCTTTCGGGTAGCAATTTTTGATATTTGAACTATGTTCTATTGTTCTAAATCTGAAATACTTAGACGTGTGGAACTGATCAAACCGACTTAGCGTTTTAGATATTGTAGCAATGGGCAGATTTGAAATACGCGCAAGATAGGGAAACCCGACTTTAGCTGAGGCATTGGCACAGCCATTGAAAAGTTAAACGTCCCTAGCTAATCTTAGTTAGAAGTTAGGATAATTTAGTATATAATTAGTGGAAGAGTAGGTCCATACCTACAATTCAAGGTACAGCGCAGCTAACTCTCATAACTCCCGGTCCTGAAAATTAAAGGGACCCGAGAATTCAGGGCCGGCGGAGCCCTTGAGAGAGGAGAATAGAAAACCAGAACTCACTTATCTCAACAAGATCTTCTTCTCCTCGATTTTTTAAAAAAAATTCTATGAAAATCCTACTTAAATTGACCAAGAAACCGAATAAACTGTCAAACAAACATCCCGGCTTATTTTTTGTGATTGATTTGTGTGTAAACAAAAATTCAGAGAGGGCAGCCAAGGCAAAATCTCAATTTTAATCTGCATAGAACACTAAGGACAATTTAAGGACTGAGTTACTAACAACATGGCTTATTTTTTTTACTCTACCTGGCTGCTCTTACTAATACAAAAATGCGGTCTGATGCTCGCTTTTTTCGAGCACACCTAGCCTATAGTGCTGAAGTTTAAGTTTTTGAGTCAAAATAAATGGCAGGCGACCCATAAAATGTGTTCGGATACCCATCAAAGGGGTTTAAATTGCAAATATAGTAGCGAACATTAATACAAAAATGTGCCACTTTTGTTTAAAAACTATTCAGTACACATTTTAGTTGCTGAAATCAGTAACTTAGAAATGGTTATGAATCAATGGTTGCGAAATCAGAATAAGTAACTTATGTAAGTAGGTAAAATTAGAAACACATTATGAATGACGCGATTACGTCATCATGAAAATTATGAAATAACGTAATTATTTTACGAACTAATTATTACGAAATGACATAGTATAAAATCATGAAAACTCACCTTTATTCATTTATCATAATTTTTTCATATTTCTGTCGACAACATTGAAAAATATTTTGTCTCAATTAAAGCTATAAGTAAAATGACCAAGTTAACTCCTGAACAAAGAGTGTTTTTAATAAAACATTTCTATCAAAAAGGTACAAATCATAACCGTGTAGTGCTTGAAAATTTTCGGCGAAAATTTAATTTTGAACCCAGTGCGAAAGCAATGACAGATCTAATAGAAAAATTCGAGACTGACTTCACTATTGAGGACAGGAAAAGGACAAGAGAGCGTCCAGCCACAGGAGAAGAAAAGCAAGAAGAAGTCCTTGCTTTAGTAGCACAAAATCCGCAAACTAGTACAAGTAAACTTGCCCAGGAGACCGGAATTAGTCAGAGATCTGTTGGGGGAATTCTACAGCTGCATAAATTTCACCCTTATAAAATGCATGTTTTGCATAAATTAAATGAAGATGATCCAGACAGGGGATCCGAATTTTGTGATGAAATCATAAATCGGGAAAATTCGACAATTGTATCAGGAACATTTGCTTCAGTGACGAAGCAACGTTTTTCGTGAATGGCGAGGTTAATCGTCACAATATGCGGTATTGGAGTCAGGAGAACCGTCATTGGATGGAAGGGATCAAGGCTCAGGGCATGCCAAAGGTAAGACTTATTCAGTTCTAATTTTGATTGTAATGAGCCAACTTGTGCTTCAAGTCTCCAGATTACAGATTTACCTTACAATTAGTGATTTACAAGTTAGCACATCAAACGACGTAAAGTATGTTTACAAGCTGTCAGATTATAAATTTTGTTTGCATGATTAAATCAAGTATTAACTTTTATACGATTTATTAATTAAGGTTACAGTCTGGGCCGGAATTCTCGGGAAGCAGATTATTGGGCCTTATTTTTTTCCGAATGAAAACGTGAACGCAGCAAATTATCAGCAGATGCTCCAAATTCACGCTGTACCTGACCCAAGAAATTGCACCAGAAGAAGTTTGGTTCCAACAGGACGGAGCAGCACCACACTTTGCACGAACCGTTCGAGATTACTTGGACCAAGAATTCCCTCAACGCTGGATTGGTCGATGGGGACCTATTGAATGGCCTGCACGTTCTCCGGACCTTACGCCTTTAGATTTTTCTTTTTGGGGAAAGATTAAGGGCAAAACTTTAATTCCGAGACCTGCCGACTTAACTGAACTCATTCAAAATATTATACAAGAATCAGCGGATATCCAACCAGATGATAAGAAGAGTTCAAAAGGAATTTTATGACCGCTTAGGATTGTTTGGCGGCAGACGGACAACATTTTGACAACACCTAATTACTACTAAGAAGCGCCATCGAGAAGAGTCAGATTCTGACTAATCAAGTCAGCTAAAATGAATTAAAATAAGAAAAGTGTCTAAGAATTCATTTGTTTTTGAGAAACTTGTTTGTCTTATTTTTTATTGGACATTGGGTTTCTCAAATTATTCTGCATGTAGCAGATTATTTATGCCGTTCTCTGCTCACCAGATGCATTTAGAGTATTCCGAATTTAAAAATAAAAACAATCCGAAGTTTGTAAAAAAAATTATTTTTTGTATTAACAATTAGTCTAACTTGAAACATCTGACACATTTTTTGGGTAGCCTGTCTTTACCTTGACAGGATAACTCGAACCTTAGTACAATAACCCAGCATCTTACCGGATTTTTTTATTAGTATGCGCACATAGGCAAAGTAAGAAAAATTGGCCAAGATCACGTCAGTCGTCAGTCCTTGTATTGTCCTTAGTTTTTCTTGGCGGATTGAAATTGATATTTTGCCTTGGCTGCCCTCTCTGAATATTTCTTTACACAATTAATTACATAAATAAGCCGGGATCTTTGTTTGACAGTTTGTTCGGTTTCTTGGTCAATTTAAGTCGGATTTTCATAGAATTTTTTTTTAATCGAGGAGAAGAAGGTCCTGAGGTAAGTGAGTTCTGGTTTTCTCTTCTCCTCTCTCAAGGGCTCCGCCGTCCCTGAATTCTCGGGTCCCTTTAATTTTCAGGACCGCGATTTATGAGAGTTAGCTGCGTAACGCTGTATCTCTGGGAAAGGTCAATTGCCTCGGCACTTTTGCGAACAAGTTAGGAGCTGACCCTTGCCTTTGGAGCCTAGTAAGAGACCTGATGGCCGTTTACATGGGAAAAGAACCTGCTGCCAACACAACTTTTCTCTTATCCCTTCCTCAGGAGACGGCGAGCTCCTTGACTAGTCCTATCTTCCAAATTTCTAGGTCACGATTTCTACAATCAATATTATATTTACAATGTTATTTTATCAGAGCGAATCAACTGGGAGCATCATGGGAACATCTGGTTGCCGAGTATGAGCAACTTTTACTTTATTATTTATTATTTATGAGCAACGCACTTTTACGAGTTGGGCTTAAAGGCCAAGATAAGCCGGTAAGCTAACCTTAACAATTATCATTAGAGTAAATTCTGGCGTTGTCATGCCACTGTGCGGCTCTGTCACTCCTGTGTGCTAACTTTTATTTAATAGTCGTAGTAAAATATAGCAACAATTTCACTATACAACGCCCATTTTTAGACTATCGACAAAAATCAAATCCATTCTAGTCCGCTATTCAAATTCTAAAAGTTTTGAATAATTTTTGTTCGTGAAAGTGTTTGCACTAAACTGTTGTCACTATTGCATTGTCTCATATATTGCAATTCTACAATGAGTAAGCCAGAAAAGGGAAAGTCTGAGGATATGAGGAAAGTTGATTCAGCGAAGAGAGTGGGTGGGTAGGTGCATTCGTTATTATGACTTTGTGTTCGAACACATTTATTAGTAAAATAACACGCATTGTTTAGCGTCCGACCTTGTGGGGAAGTTGCGCCTAGATTTCGCGGGCACCGCTATTAGGGACTCTTCATCACCTAATGGCAGCGCTGCTATTGTTTCGGAACATATGGATATCTTTGAAGTTCAACAGACGGGAACGTAAGTAAACTAAGAATTCAAATATCACTTACTGTAGCTGAGGCTTTGCATATGTGAATTAGAGGTGAGTGCCTGCTCAAGTCGTCTGTAGGCGGGCACACCTTTATTATTTTAGTGCAGGCGCAGGCACAGGCGGACATTGATAAGCTTTAGCATTGCTGGTACGGGCGCGGGCGCAGGCGGACATACTACGTATCATACTGCAGTCGCCTGCAGGCGGAGCCGGAGCCGACCTGCACTCACAAACAATAGCAAGTTGTGTGTGGTTTGGACTTGAAAGTTTGTAGGCCTCGTAGTTTCACCAAAACTACAACTATAGAATCTAGGAATGTACAATCTACAACCTACAATGTACAAATATTACAATGAACCGTTTCACAAAATTTTCCTGTAAAAGCACTTGTATTACAAGCAGTTGATTCAGTTTTTACAAGTGACTGACGCGGTAAATTTTGAACACAGTTACAACAAGGTATTTGGTAATACAATCCTGTGATTTAAAAGAGTATTCACTTCGAACATGCACATTTGCGCTTATTTCGGTGGGGAGCACCCATGGGGGGAACAGTGCTGATTTCGAATACTGGTTCTAAATTGTTTTATTAATTAACGGAGGTGATCCGGCGCTGTTCCACTTTCAAAATGCGCCATTCCAACCATTTGCGCTTATTTCTGTGGGGAGGCTCCATCGGGGGAACAGCGCTGATTTCGAATGATGATTCCAAATTGTTTGACTAATTAGCGGACATGGTCTGACGCTGTTCCACTTCCAAAATGCACATTTTCGAGTATTTGGGCTGATTTGAGTGGCTGCCCCCACCGGGAAACCACGCTGATTGCTGATTCTGACTAATTATTTTTCTAAATGGTTTGACTAATTACCGGGCATTAATTTTTTAAGCTGAATGGGTATGGGGAGTCCCCGTGGGGAATAGCGCTGAATTAGGAACATTTTTTAAATGGATGAACTAATAAGCTGATACGCTTTTGCACTGTTCCGGATCCGAAGTTTCTAAGGACTTTGGGTAGTCAACAAAACTGTTTGCGAACTAAATTTTTACGCTATGCTGTTTTAGAATATGAGTAGGATTTTTTGCGGGCACCGCTATTCTCTTCATCACCTGATGGCAGCGCTACTATTGTTTCGGAACGTATTGATATCTTCGAAGTTCAACAGACGGGAACGTAAGTAAACTAAAAATTCAAATATCACTTACTGTAACTGAGGCTTTTCCATATAGACTTCAAGCAGTGGAAGGACGCGTGATCAACAAATCCTACATCCGAAACTTTGGTGGACCGTGTCCAGGAAAAGTATTCTCAATTGACATTCGAGACGAAACGTGCGTTATCCGGCTCTCAATCTTTGGAGACGCGTTAAACTTTGAACAGTTGCACCAGGATTTGGAGGTAACTTGAACTTTGAGCTTACCTGGTGCAACACTCGAACGACGTGAAGCGCCATATCAAACTGAACCTAAAAGTAGCCAACTTACTAAACGTATTTCAAACTTCCAAAACAATTAAATTTGTCAAACTTTCTCAGATTTATTATGTAAACTCAAATCACGAAACGCGGTAGAACAGGCATCGCGTGACTTGTCACGGAAGCTGGCTTTATTATTCCTTGCTATATTTTCTAAGATAAAGCTCTGTTACTATTTTACCTATACAATTGCGTCATGACAACACCAGCACTGTGTCTATGCTAGTTAATATCAATATTTATCGCCGAAACACATTTCGTACTTTTGGCATGCTGAAGGAGTTCTCTTAAGCAACTCACACTGAACATGAACAAAAGTTTATTCATACAGCTGTTTATCAGTAAGTGGGCATAACATGCGGAAACGTCGAGTGACAAGTGACGAGAAGGGAGCAAACGCGACAAAACGGAAAAAGGAAGCCAGAAATACAGAAGGTTTGTTAGATTCGATCATGTTCAGTCATAATGTAATGTGGCCCAATAAATACAATACATTTAATATTTGTCAGAAGTAGCCAAATGTTTATACAGAAATGTGAATGTTTAAAATGTTTAATACCAATACTTTCAGGTACATTGATTACGTAGAAGCTCGATAAACAAGCGTCTCGGTGCAAAGCTCGACACGACGAGCATTACAGGGCTAATGAAAAACTTCTGAACACTGCTGCTCACCGTGACCGTCGTTTGGACGAAGACGTTAGGACGCAAGAGCAATTTCAGAGCACTGTTGCTCACGGTGAGCGTCTTAAGGAGGTAAACTTAAGGCTTCTTGAACGAATGAGGGATGCAAGCTTTTAGACTTACCGAAAGTAGCTCCTCGGACACCGTTCTAAACGAATTAAAAAACCGACAAGAGCCAACGTGTGTGTTGTCGCTGTGCTAGTCTTTTCTTTCAAACGTCGTTGCACCGGTCGTCAACAGCTGCTTCACTTCAAACCGGTTGCAATAAACTATTTCTATACAGTGTCCTATGCTTAGGAAGCAAAATGAAAGAGTTCGATTTGTGTACAACATTGCGGATAGTATTAAGAAGTTCAGGGTGAGTTTCAGTGAGCGTTATGATTTTACTAGTTTAAATTCTAAACGTGCTCTACTTACCATTATGCAGATTTCCAAACTTTGTCTGTTAAATGGCCTGGCGTTTCTTACTGTGCCAGAACCATTACGAAACCTCACGCAGCTAGAACACCTGACAGCTTTTCATGATGCTACGACCACTGGGCTGGGATCGTCAGTTTGGCTTAAGAGAACTGAAAAAACTGACCTGGTTTGAAGAGATCCAATAACTTGTGCCCGATACTTCGACTCATAACTACTTTACAGTAGTACTTAAAAGTCGGGCAGTCTTCAAGAATCATCCGCTCGATGATTACTTTATGCGTGTAAGTTCCAGGACAGAGGATCTCCTCACCTGCATATTTTGCTTTGGCTGAAAGGCGCTCCAAAGTACAACAAGGACAGCATATCGGACTCTACTTCGTTCATTGACACCTACAAAACTACCGCTAAACGTGAACTCAGCACAGAATTCCAGCACCACCGGCACACACACTGCTGTCGTTGACTCATACACGGTGTTCACGTATGTCGTTTAGGGATTCCATATCCACCCATGAAACCAACGCAAGTTTAGGTTCCCCATTTGCGAGAATTTCCAGTCGGACTCAAATTCATACCGAAAAGATGCCAACATCTCGTTTGACGAGTTTCTGGAAACTATCGGCATTCAAGAAGACGAGTATTTGCTTGGAATCCGGTCAAACATACGACGACCCATTGTTTTTCTGAAACGAGAAGTAGACGCTGCATTCATTAATGCGTACAACGAACAATTGCTGACTGCCTGACGCTCTGTGATATGCTGTATATCCTGGATCCCTACGCCTGTGCGCGGTACCTTTCAGCGTACATCAGCAAATCCTACCGAGGTATGTCAACCTTATTGAGAAAAGCCGTAGCTGAACTGGAGCGAGGGAGTATGTTTGTGAAGGACAAGCTAAAGACCCTGGGTTTGCTTTTCGTTAACAAAAGGGAAGTTTCGGCACAAGAAGCTGCCTATGGAATACTCGGATTACAGCTGTCAAAATTCGGTCGTGACCATGTTTTTATAAATACCGTACCTCCTGATGAGCGTGTGTTAATGACAAAGTCCAGAAAAAAACTGGAAACCATATTGTGCGAAGATACCAACGTGGTACTTCCAGGCCTGCTGGATCACTACTGTCACAGGTCCACCGAGCTGGACGACTTATGTCTAGCTGAGTATGCTGCCTGGTACAACTTCAAGAATAATGACAAGTCAGGTGCATCCACGGACCAGCTCACTACGCCCAGATTCAATGACAGCTTTCTGCAGAATGATAGAAGAGGTCACCTAAAAAAACGTATTTTTGCTAAAGTAATTCGATTCCGGAGATATGGTGAAAAAATGGAACCTTTGAAGCTTTGAACTGAATAGCTTCTCGTACGGCGGCGCCAGCCCCGGAAAGGCTTTCTCGATTGATTTGAGAGATGACACCACCAATATTCGTCTGACAGTCTTTGGAGACAATCCAAAGTTTGACACTTTCTTCATCGAAATAGAGGTAGTGCTATATTTAACTAATATCAACATGCGTAAACTAAGGATATGCTAATTAATATGTTATAATAATAATATAATTAATATATTATATGGGGTGTTCAACTCTACGGCACATAGCTACGAATTACATCTTACAGCGCACACGGCTCTGGATTTGGTCAATGACAAAGGAGCGTATCCGCCTCTTGCCCTGGAGTATGATTCCCTCACAACTGTTAAGGACGCTTCTGCCGGATCCAAAATCTGTATGTTATGGGAAAATTATAAGGAATGGTACCTTCAATAGCACACTTTTTGTTGACATTTTGTTAGGTACCATTGCTCTATTACTCCATTACTTCAGTGGCTGACATTGGCGATATGCGTCCCGTCGTGAATGGGCCGACGTACGGTCATGCTGCTTGATCGTCATCAGGAAGCGGTAAACTCCGAAATCTCATAATTACTATATAAATATCGGTTTGACCTCATGCTATTTCTACAGGTTCCCATGACACTTTGGAAGGACGCGACAGAAACTGTTGGGTTCGAGAAAGGTTCCGTCATTGCCATCAGCGGTGGGCGAATTACGGTCTTTAACGAGCGTAATTCTATTACCGTCGACTACGAGACCTTAGTCTGGCCTGCTCCACAACTCGAGGAAGCGGAGGCACTGTTGAAGTGGATGGAAGTTATCGACGAAGAATAGGGTACTGGAATGACGTATGAACCTGAATTTGGCCCATTTAACTGTGTACTGTGTTGACCGGCACATGAGAAAATAATAAAAAAAAATGGAGACTACATAAGTCTCAACCTGTCCTCAAGATGTTGAGTCAATAGCTTTAAGAAACCTTCAATAGTTGTATGTAATGAATTTTATCGAACCATTTACCATCGCTTTACACTCATAACCGCTCACGGCTGCATACTATATTATTTAAACTACTACTTTATTATAGCTTTATAAAGCCTTAGATTGTTGTACAACTTAATTAAGGTGGCTACTATTACTATTACACTCAGTCAATTATATTTTCCCGTATTCTCAGAAATTCCTAGCATCGTTGTTAAGGCGACAACTCATACATGTTTATCATGAAGCTCAAACAATTGACCTTGAAACTAGATTTTTTTTTTCGTGTGCCTTCCATTTCCATTGTTTATCACTTGAGTTGGCTATCGTTCTGTCACTTGATCGTACTATCATGCCGGTGTATCAAGAAAACGCTGTCCCGATTGGACTAAGAAACTATTACTGCGATGTAGAGTTAAATAAATACATTGCCACACTAACTGCACCTAACCAGGTCAAAGTTTGCAATTTTGGGACGGTCGAACTATCTCTGGAAGGAAAGTTCAAAACATATTGGGACGATTTCTCTGTGAAATTAGAGACTACTGGTGTATGATTTCAAATGTTATCACCTTAATCCTATTCCTTGTCCTTATCTTGCTTTCCCTTCCTATCCATTAAATAGGTTTTACTCCCTGTGAACTTTACCTGCAAAAAATTTTTTATATTCGAACGAAAATTTATATTCTGAGCGTTACAATGACACAAGACGCCAAGTTCGACTATCTGATCACTCTGCCCTCGTCCAAGTGAATATACGGTGCAGTACAATCAATATTTATGAGGCAAACAAGAGCAAGCGTCAGCGGGATATTATAAAAGGAACTCTGAGAAAGGCCCTACAACGACGACTTAATACTTCCCTGCAACTTGGACAAGAAATAACAATAAGCACATCGACCCATGGATGTGCTCTTTGAGTGTGCACTGCAATCTCTTTATTCATAACTGGCCAGGACCCGGCACTTCTGATTCAGCACATACGTCCTACAGTACTACAGAATAATGCCCAATATTCTGCCCTTGCGTCGGTCAAGAAGGCCATTAACTTAGCTAATCGATAGTTCTACCATTACATTTTGCTACTGTCTGTAAAAAAAACTTGTTGATTTATCTTATTATTTGTTGAGTTGAGTCTTACTATTAATCAGTATTTACACTACACGCATAATTCCCAATTTTTTCAAACGCTTTCTTGGCTTATCTAGGTTAGCTTTATCTACCTTGGCTGCTGAGAGCAGGTTTTTCAATTGAAGGCCTTGTGTGCGATCAAAGGCAAAGCAACTCCATTCGTATTCGCACCACACCTTTTGGTACCAAGCTGCTGAAAGCAGGTTTTTCTTCTTACTTGAGTATGTCAGAAGTGCTTTTCCATACTTGTCCTCCGTCATAGTCTCCCGCATTCACCACAATCACACGTTCAATGGCCACCCTAAGAGTAACTCAGAACGGATGGGGTCAACCCAATGGACCTACTAGTTATGAGAAAGTTCATTAATGAACTGGAAGTGGACCCCGACCATACACTGGTGGACGAAGTAGTAGCATGGAAACACACATTATATTGAAATGTGAAGAGCGTCCATCCATTACTATCCAGGACTACTATTTCAAATCTAAATTTGCGGCTTTCCTCTCAAGAACTCAAGAACATTAAAGCAAGACAAAGTTCGGTCAGCTGGCTCATCAACAACACCTTTGGCTTGCGTCAAGCGTATAAGAACATTTTTGAATGGCAATATCCCCCTAATGATGTTTTTGGGCCAGCTTTCCTCTACAAATAAGGACGCGTATGAACACTGTTGGCTCCTAATCATTTGGAAACTTGATAATACCACGGCAAACTAGGATTCAGGTTTTGGGTTCGCGGGTCTAGCAAGGAATTGTGTAAAATTTCCCATTGCATAGTTGA
>JAQFZY010001732.1:0-14160 GCA_034696285.1 Hypogastrura burkilli | reverse complement strand
AGCCAAGCCCGCTAAGCGGCGGAGCCGCGTGCGCAAGTATAAGACACGAGCCGAAGGCGAGGTCGTTACTTGTATGATATACATATGTATGTACTAGAACAAGGAAGATAAGCCGGATTGCATATTATATGCACATTATCCGGGTTGCTGAAGCCTCAAACCATGGGCGTTGACAGGAATGGACCCACGGGGCCTCCCCCCCCGTCCGAAATGTTCGCCAAAATAGTAATTTTCACCTTAAAATCTCCAAAATTTTCGCCTGCGGCGTACTACCCATACTTTCGGTACTGTAACTTCTACATTTTCAACCAAAAATGGCGAAAATCCGCTATTTTGAGGTCAAACGAATGAAAAATGTCTAAATTTTCGCCCGCTGCGCAAATCTACTATAAATATGGCGAAAATTTGCACTTTTTTCCCAAGAAAACGTCGAAAATAAACAGTTTTGGAGGTCAAAGTGGGAAAAATTTCTCCGCCTCCGGCGGAAGTACATGGAATTTTTTTGAGACCCTCCCGAAACGGAAAACTAGCGACGCCCCTGCCTCAAGCACACACGTATCCCTACTCTATCGGCTTGACATTGACAGTTCTTTGAGACGTAGTGACACCTGCCTCCTCCGTCGTAGTACTAATTGCCTGTTAATTGAAGATGGCTTCCTCCGCAACTTTCGGTATTTCTTCCACGGGGCCCTAGATCGTACTCAACGACAGGTTTAGTAGGAGCCCCCTCCACTCCGAATGCTCTACAGGAGCCTCCACAGCTCACAGTCGCAGTCTTACATGCCTCCTGGTCCTGGTCAACCTCAAAGTCCTTACTACGTTAATCTCGGTCAGCAGCCTAAGAAAGCAAAAGTGCGCCATTGCACGGTCTTGTCGGCTCTTTCTCCCCGTCGTCGCCAGTAGCATCTTTCATACACGTTGTTTACCACGCATCTACCGGACACAGTCTACTATACCACCAGCCCCTTTGGGCCTACCGGAAGTACCTTGTTATATAGAAGTCGTGATTGTAAACTATTCAACAAAATGCTTACGTCGATCCTCTGAGCGTGATCGGGTCGGGATTCAGCGGATCCTGACTTGGAGTACGAACCCAAACTGGAGGGATGGTTTCGGTCGATTACGGGCTATTTGGTACTTTACATTATATTTGAATGTATCATCAATTGCGTTCATTATTTGGCGGAGCAGCCCAAAAATTATGGGGTCATGACTAATTTTACAATCGCTGGGTCTACTTTCATCTGCTTTCTCTTTTCTGCACTGATTCGGTACGCCTGGGTTACTGTGCCCTGTGCCCTGTGACGGCTTTTGACTTTGACTTCCATAAGTTGAGAACCCGGGGCGGGGGAGTCTATCTGCTTGAAGAAGATAAGTCTCACAGAATTATCCGAAGCACTGGGCGCGAGTCAGATTCAGCACCTTGGTAACGCTCATAGACCCTGTCGAAGCATTAAGATTGTAAACTATTCCGGGTTCCTCACCCAAGGTCAACTTGAGTTTGCATCGGTTTCGGATGCCCTAGGACATGCAGTCATACGCTAGGAATGATTTTTTGATCTTGACCTTTGGGGGTCATGTAGTTACGTCGAAGAGGTGACAGGCGTATATCCGCCAAGACCATAGCATGCCGCACGTCAAAATGACCCTTAGGGGATATGGATCACGAATCCGTGGTATAAATAATGTCCGACCTACGCGTTAACTCCAGATAACCTATCTATAAGGGTCACCCAAGGTAAACTTTGAGTAAGCATCGGTTTCGGATGCACTAAAGTGCACTAAATCAATCTCTTTCAAAAGTTTTTCAAAATTCGTTTATTTAGCAGACAAAAAATTATTTAACTTTGCTTAACTTAAATTACTTAACATAAATGATTTGCTCCAATTGTTGTGATTCGTTTCGTTTCACTTTTGTGATTCGTCATTCCGTGTTGCACGTAGGGCGACGCGCATGAGCTCGTCAGAGTACTTGTTAAATGTGTATGTTTATTTGTTCTTTTGTAAAGGTACTACCGATCACCGAAGTTAGGGCAACACTTTTAGCCGGTATACACGAGACAGCCTAAAGTTTATTCTCACTTGAAGAATGCACATATTTATGTGTGTGTATAAGTATAAGTATAATAGTAGCAATGTATAAGTCGGCACAAATGTATGCACATGTACTTAGCCATTGCTACTACATACTACATGAAAGAAGCAGGTAGGTATGTTAAAAAGTTAAATATAATGTACCTAATTAATCTTCAGTAGTTCATTGTAATGTGATATGTGATTTGGCCGAGAGACGAGCAGCAGAATAGACGACGTGTGCAATATAAGCATGTACATACTTCCAAGGCACAGGCCACGGCCATCTGATTCTAGATTCCATGATTCTCAGAGTTCTTTCTTATCTAAATCTGGCGCAATTCTAATAACCACATTTGAAGTCAATTTTTCGGTAAGAGAGGTTGATTTTGCAGACTTGTCTTTTAATTCCCGTAACAGCACAGTGATCTCCTCCATCCAAACATAATTTTCCTGTAAGTGAAGGGATAATGCCATAAATGTAAATGCTACCTATTATACTAAGATACGATGATAAATTATTCACCTTGTGAATGAATTCGTTCGCAAGAGCTTTCACCCGTTCGCTAGCTTCCGTAATGAAGAAGCCAACCTTCCCTAATAGGTCCCGCTTAGTTTTATACAGTTGTACCATTCCCTTCTTCAGCCGGACCGACTCTTCTTGGAAGTATTGGAGCTCCTGCTCAACATCGACTGGGTCTCGGTCATTGTCCACCAGAGATTCCTGAGTCAGGTGTTCATTTAGCTGCGTAATCTTGAGCATCATCTAAACGCGAACACAGTAATTTGATAATATTTGGATAAATATACGGGACGGGAGCGGGACTTCTGGAATTGGTTATAATTTGTAACAGTTTACTCTCTCCGAAAGACTATCTGCTTTCGTCATTAGCTGTAACAGTTTCTGCATTGCTGCGATTGAGGCTTCATCCTCAACACTTTGGGCGGCTAATTTTTCCCTTGCGAAATCATCATCTTGATTATTCTGGGGTTCTTCTTGGGCCAGGTCTAAAATAATTCCATAGCCGGCCATAATTTTCATTTGCTTTGATAGTAGCAAGGCCGTTTTCGTGCTCTCAGCATTCTCAAAGACCTGCCGGGCTAAATCCATCAAAAATGCATCACGCTTCTGTTTCAGCTCATCATACTGTCAGAAAATAAAACAAGAAACAGTATCGCTTTTCATTTAATACTGCAGTAGCTGTTCGTATACAAACCTTTCGAACAAAAGTATCCAGCCCAGCCGAAATCTCCCCATGACTGTTAATGAAGGTCTCCAAGTCTGACACTTTAAAATTTCCGTAATTACTGGTGTAGTCCTCCATTTCGGCAATGTGTATGTCATACTTTTTCACAATTGCATTCATTTCCGGGATCAGGACCTCATTTATGGGATGAGCTGAAGCATGGAGAGCTTGGTTTAGCTAGAACAAACTGAACAGATCATAACTTCGTAAAATCGAAGGCGAATGATAAAGAACTGTTGAATTAAAGAGATCGAACCAAAAGTATTGCGTTTTCACTTTTGCTTAATAAATTAGAAATCCTTGATTCCTGTTGATCTTTCGACGCTAAACAACGTTTGAATGGACGCCAAAGCAATAAATCCTTGACCCTCGAAAGGGTCATATTGGGAATGGATCACTTTTCGTTGAAAAGGACAAAGCCAAAATTCCACTGCAAAATATCCCCAAGCTATCTTTTTCAAACTTTTACCACTTACTACTGATATATGTATACTAGAAACTAAACAACGAGTTTCAGGTCAATTCTATCACCCATATTCGAGATACCAGGGGCCAAATGTCAACAGGTCATTCGGCTGAACCGAGTGGCACACTATTAGAGAGCTAATTGTATGTGGGTTCGAAAAATATATTACACTGGACATATAACATATATGACGAGAAGTGTGATTACTGGAGTGCACAAACGCTTATTAAATGCACATTATGACCTCCATAATGATTGTGATTCGAAGCTTTATCTATTTTTGGAATCCGCATGCAATTACTTTTTTATTGATATGTGCCAATTGTCCAGATTTGACCGAATGACCTATAGACATTTTGACCCCTTTGTAATCTCGAATATGGGTTATGCAATTGACCTGAAACTCGGTATATAGTATCTAGTAAACATATATATAAGTAGTAAGTAGTAACTGGTAGAAGTTTGCAAGCGATAGCACGGGGGCCATTTTGTAATGGACTTTTGGCCTTGTCCTTTCTGAAAGCTTCCATACTTGTAGATCAGTTGATGCTGAACAATGTTTAAATGGACACCGAAAGCCATAAGATAGGCTTTGGTGCCAATATGGTCAGACGTTTTAACTTGTTTAGGAACTAAACTCTGAATAGCTCGGCTCAGGCAGTACACCCGCAAGTTTTAACGGAAAGTGAAAACACAAAACTTTCGGTTCCATCTCCTTTATACCTGACGCTCCAAGTTCTGGAGCTCAATACGACGAGCTATTATGGCTTTTAGGCTATTGGACGGACTCTCCGGGACGCGCCATATGTAATCCACAATTATTGGAAATAGAAACACCCTAAGTATCACGAACGCAAGGACTGATATGGAGAAATAAATCACAAGTTTGCAGGTCTTTCGGTACCAGGCCATTGGTGATCGGAGTCTGAATCTCTAAATTCTGAAGTCGTAAAGCGCTTAAGCTTAACACCGTAAACTCTGATCTGTATGTGATGATGGACAGTCGACAGCACGTGCAGGGTTGGGATCAGGGATCTTTATGTTTCAAGTGTTAAATAAAATTGATTTATTTTTAATCCGAAATCACGGAGATTAACTAAAAGAATATCGAGTTTTGAATTTCTCCAGAAATAAAAACGCACAGCCGGGGCACGAAACACGAATCTCACTTTGAGATTTGTGAGGGATCTACTATGTATGTATAAAGACAGAAACGCATTATGTTTATGGAGCTTAGTATGTAGTACAACATAACCTTCCTCTGCCTAATTTTACGTGGCTGAGACCAATTACAAAACCGACTTACTTAAGTCTAAATAAATATTTGTATATATCACTTTACATAAAGTTGTTGGTCTGTGGAAATGGATATCCATATACTAGCAAGAAGCCCGTTCTACGAACGGGGGTTTAGCCGACGTCATATCCTTACTTCCATCCAGTATTACAGAGCCGTCTACCTTTCATTTTAAACTTGCCTTCGTTGTTTTCCCATTTCCGTGATTTATACCCATTCAAGTTGTCTCTACATAACATCCGTCAGTACATTTATACAGTGAGGTTTTTTCAAAGTGGGACGGTCCGCTGGATTTAATTTAGAACAATATTTTTGCACCCAGCAAAAATATTACATATTTAGGAAACAGCTTCATATCAAAAATGTTACTCCTTTAGGAAAAAATATTACTCGCTCAGGCAAAAATATGAC
Organism: Hypogastrura burkilli; assembly: GCA_034696285.1. Taxonomy (NCBI): domain Eukaryota; kingdom Metazoa; phylum Arthropoda; class Collembola; order Poduromorpha; family Hypogastruridae; genus Hypogastrura; species Hypogastrura burkilli. The sequence continues at coordinate 8,666 of JAQFZY010001732.1, read as the reverse complement.
TCGTTGAGGAAAAAAATATTACTTTTTCCGCAAAAATATTTCTCGGTTTTAGTTAATGCGAACGAAACTTCCTCTTGGCTTATTTTTTCGGTTTCTTTGTTAACTTTATATATTCAAGTTAGGTTAGGTTAGGTTACAACGTACCAAAAGTAAGAATTGCATACGACCTAACCGAACTAAATGTTGTTTAATCTAACCTAACGTTCAAGTATTTTTAAAAAAATCGACCCAAAATAATGTCAGTCTCCATGTGTCTCCATATGGAGACTGAGATTGCTAACGCAATCTCAACTCCGTTTTGTGTCGAATTTTTAAAAATACTATGAACGTTAGGTTAGATTAAGCAATATTTAGTTAGGTTAGGATATTTAAAGGAAGGATTTTTAAATTCTCAGGCGCGTTTATTATTCTTCCTGAGATCGTCACATTTTTTCATAAATCGGTAATATTTTTTAATGAAAACGTCACATTTCTTCCTGAGCGAAAAATACAAGCCATTTAATTTTATCAGTCCACATAACCTCGCACTAAATCAGGTTCATATACACGTTTCGGGTAGCCCGACTCCTTTCTATAATGATTTGCTTACTCCCTGATTAAATTATTAAGGAAGGCTACGGGGCTGCATGAAACGTGTATGAACCTGATTTAACACGAGGTTATGTGGACTGATAAAATTAAATCCGGCGGACCGTCCCACTTTGAAAAAACCTCACGTATATAGTTCAAACAGTTTATTCTTCATTCTCCACTTTTCCATTTACCTACGCATAAAAGGGTCCACCTGATTTTTCAACACTAATTCTGTAATTCCGTTCTTCCACCCGTTTCGAACCTAATTTCATATCCAACACAGACCCAATTCTTCTACTTTCTACCAGGTTCTACCTAAATTTCTTACTAGCAAGAAGCCCGTTCTACAAACGGGGATTCAGCCGACGTCATATGTCATATCCTTACTTTCATCCATTATTACAGAGCAGTCTATATTTAATTTCAAACTTTCCTTTGTTGATTTCCTATTTCCGTGATTTATACCCATTCAAGTTGTTTATTTATAACATCTGTCAGTATATTCAAATTATTATTATTATTTTATAAGTTCAAAGCGCTTATTCTTCATTCTCCACTTTCCATTTAAATACGCATAAAAGTGACCACCTTTTTCTTAAACACTAATTCTGTAATTCCGTTTTTCTACCCGTTTCTAACCTAATTTCATATCCAAGACAGACTCCATTTTTTCCTTTCTAACCGTTTCGATTTCGATTTCCTATGCAACACAGACCCCATTCTTCTTTCTATCCGTTTCTACCTAAATTTCCTATCCAACACAGACCCAGTTCCTATTCTTTCCACCCGTTTCTACATTAACATCCTGTACAACACATACCCCATTCTTCTTCTTTCTATCCGTTTCTACCTAAATTTCCTATCCGAAACCGAGCAAGTTCTTCTTTCTACCCGTTTCTGCCTTAATTTCCTATACAACACAAACCACATTCTTCTATCCGTTTCTACCCAAATCTCCTATCCAACACAGACCCAGTTCCTCTTTTTTCTACCCGTTTCTACATTAATTTCCTATACAACACATACCATATTCATCTTTCTACCCGTCTCTACCTTAATTTCATAGACATCACAAACCCGTTCTTCTTCTTCCTACCCGTTTCTACATTAATTTTCTATTCAACACAGACCACATTCTTCTCCTTTCTACCCGTTTCTACCTTGATTTCCTATCCTATCTAAAGCCCCTATTCTTAGAGGATTTGCTGCAGCGGGAGCGGTCCCCTGTGACATGCCGCATAGCTTTATCATTAATGTCCATATTTTTCAAAGCATTTTGATGTGTTACACGACATACTTGAAATTTTCAAAACGCTTCGATGTTGCGCTTCATTCACGCTTAGCGCTTTTGCTGCAACTGTAGCGGTCACCTGTGACATGCCACATAGCTTTAACATTAATTTCCTTATTGTTTAAAGCATTTTGATGTGCTACTCGACATACTTTAGATTTCTGAGACTCTTCGACATTGCGCTTAATTGACGCTTAGGGCTTTTGTTGCAGCGGTAGCGGAGTCAACAATAGCTTTAAACCTTACCAGTAAGGTGATGAAGATTTTAAGCTATCATATGTACGCGCATTTGTATCAAGCACAACTATGTAGCATTAGTATTTAATACAGTTAAGCCGTTCCAAACGGACGGACGGACGGACGGAAACTGCAAAATATATATATGATTCTCATACAGACCCCATTCTTCTTCTTTCTATCCGTTTCTACCTAAATTTCCTATCCAACACAGACCCAGTTCCTTTTCTTTCTACCCGTTTCTAAATTAATTTTATATTCAACACAGACCACATGTCTCTTCTTTCTACCCGTTTCTACCATAATTTCCTATACAATGGAGACCCCGGTCTTCTTTCTACCCGTTTCTACCTAAATTTCCTATCCAACACAGACCCAGTTCGTCTTCTTTCTACCCGTTTCTACCTTAACTAAAATTTTCAAGACACTTTGTTCTTGCGCTTCATTGGCGCTTAGCGGCTTTGTTGCAGAGGTTAGCGGTCAAGTATGACATATGGTGCATGGCTTTATCATGGATGTCCTGATTGTTCAGAGCGTTTTAATGTGCTACTCAGAATACTTGAAATTTTCAAAACGTTCGACGTTGCGCTTTATTGACGCTTAGCGCTTTTGTTGCAGTGGTAGCGGTCACATGCCAGATAGCTTTAACATTAATGTCCTTGTTGTTTAAGTGTGCAGGAGACACTCCTATTTCCTCCGATCCAGTTTTTTCCCGCGTTAATGCTCATTTCGCGTTAGCGCGGGGACTTTTATTGCTAGTCAAACAAAAATAACTATTGCAATTTTCAAATCCGGGCCCGTAAGATTTCGACTGTCACCCGTGAAAAGCGCCAGAGAAAATTGTAACAAAATATCCCTTTTACTACTATTAACCAAACCAACAAATCCAGGGCTGGAACCGCAATTGAGGCCAAGGTTCGATTTAAATGTATTTCCTACCCCATATAAATGTCAAGAGTATTGACGAAGTATTGTGCATTGACTACAAACGGAAACAGCCTAAGTAACGACACAAACGAACCGCATTTCAGTAGTTTAATTTACCAACATAAAGAGCAAAATAGGTAAACTTTCGACTGGAGTGTTCCCTTAAAAACGGGTGCGGGCTTGACAGATGTTGAAGTTTTCAAGAATGCAATTAATTAATTAATAAATCAAATATATATAGAAAAAGGTTATTCCCTGGACGGGCAGATAACTTTTCCCTCCTTGACAACACGATGTGTGCGTAAATAAATACGGAAAAGTTATTTATTATACGGTTAGACGCATTTTGTGGGCAAAATTTAAAGACCCGTATGACATTTGACCTCTGTGGTATTAGGGATCAAAATATTTTTTTTGGGTTTGTCGGCTGTTTCATCTTAGACCATTGAACGGTTTCGGATGAGTGATACCTTAACACTGGGGTCGACGGCTTGGACAAGAAGGGTGGTTGTCTAAGGGGCCATGCGTAGAGGAAGGCGTATGCGCACTGGCCAGGCATAGAGTCCGGGCGAATATTAGGGGGTCGGCCGCAGGGAAGCAGGGGCCTGTGCTGTAAGCCTAGCCCATCCAATCACGTGGAAGCGGGTCAGCGACACCTAATGCAAATTCTTTGAAACAATAAAGCTCGGATCGTGCTCGCACAGGTTCAGTGCAGTGGTGCCGGTGGCGCATAATTCAAATTATTTGTGACAATAGCGCTTGGGTCTGGTTTGCGCAGGACCCAGTGGTTCCGGTGAAGCCGAATTCGATTTCTTTGAGACAGAAACGATAGATCCAGGTTTGGATGGGTGCAGTGCTACCGCCGGCGCCGGATTCGCTTTTTTTATGACAATAACTGTCGGTTCAGGTTTGGAAGGGCACATTGACGCTGTTGACGCCAAAGGATATTTTTTTGGAACAGTAGCGGTCGCATAGGGCTTGGACGGGCACGGTGGTAGCCAAAGAAAAAAATTTTGCTTCTCGGGTTTCCACCCATTCCACCCGGATCGTTAGATCGGGTAACTTGCTGGTGAGACACTATTCTACTGGGTATTACCACGGCGAAGTATTACTTAACAATGTATAGGTTTGAATTTGTACCCAGAAGAATGGCAATAAATTTTATCTCTTTATATCAAATTCAGTGAATACATATAACCATCACCTTTGCATTTATACATATAAGGACTTATGGCTTCTACATATGTACCTATACGAAAATACCATATTCTCTCCATTATTAGCGGATACTGCATGTTATTGCATGTTGCACGCTTCTAGTTTCGTAACAATAAGGGAAGATAAATGTGTTCTAGTTCAAACATTTTAAATCCAATCTACGAATGAGAAGAAATTAGATTTAACTGACGTATCCTTACAATTACAACCGGCTGAATCCCGTTTATTGTATTGGTCAGGGATGAGCTGCTTTTCATGTTTGCAATTTTAGGAAGTCCATTTCCGGCTGAAATCTATGGAACGGCAAAACGGAATAGATAGATTATCGTCACCTCATTTGCTCTTTTTCTGTTCTCACAATAATTCTGAAGCCAGAAGTTTAGGTTCCGGCTTAGGTAAACTCTGAAAAAGCCTAGATTCTTAAAAACAACAAGTCAAGTCCATAGTCCATATACCATACTACATGTTATATGTATGCATATTGATATATATTTGACCTTGAAAGCTTTAATTAGTTATTCTTAAAGTATTTAAGGTATCCAGGAAAGAACTAGTAGTTACAGCTCATCATTGATAGGGATTGTTCGAGATGGGGGTGAATCCTTGCTGTTGTCTTAATCTTCGCACCGGAGCATTCCTTATTGGGGTTTTAGAGATTGTAAGTATTTAAATTAAATATCTTATTCAAATAGTATTTCGGTTACCATTTTCTTTATTTTTCGTACCATCATCGTACCTTTATTGTACCCACGGCACAACTTCATATTTATCTATGTAAACAGGTGATGTGGTCAATTTCATTGACCACAGCAGGCTTGGCTCTGATAGTTTTAATACAAGCAAGAAGGCTACTTGCCAACAGCAGCATAAACATCGGAAATGGAGCAACAACACCGGCGCCAACTCAGGCTCAGGCCCTGGAACAGAAAAAAAATGCTGACGCAAGTAATACATATATTTATAAACAAACAGTAGCCGTTATAAGAGCGTAACACGTTTATCAAGCAGTTCAGACATTTTTCGTAAGACATCAAAAGTCATGCGTACTTCACTTCTTTCACCTGCAGTCAACAATATTTTCCTGATTACAATACTTGCTATGGTGCTGTCGGTTATCAGGATACTAAATGGATCAGTTCTGCTACTTGGGGTTCAGAGGGTAACTATTCCATTCCAACTCGAACTAATTATTATGTACATAGGGGTAGATCTGTCGTCTGTGTCCATTACAATACCAACTGTACATTTTATGTGATTTCCAAGAGCTCACTGATGCTGGTAAAGACTTGGCTCGGGGTCAAGATTTTAGTTGTGGCACTCACAGTTGGATTTTTCGGCACATCAATCGCTATGGGTGTAACCACCGTGGGGTCAAATATTTTTTATGGCCTGAGCCTTATCGCAAGTGCTTACTTTATCTGGACTATCTTAGCTCTTATTGGAGCCATGAAAGCAGAGAATGAGAAGAGACCCGTAAAGTTTAGACAATTCTGAATCATCAAAATCAAAAGTCCTATTATTTGTAGGAATATATGTATTGTGCTATCCGGGAATACATACATATGTTTGTACTAAGTATATGCTTGATTTGGTTATCATTGTATCATTGAATAAACTTGTGATGTTCGTCGGGGCTAAAATAGCTTTTAGACTTTTAGTTATTGGAATATAGCGTTTAGCGGGATTTGTATGTAGATGTTGGCGTTGGCGGAGAAAAAGAGTTTCGGGAACTGGAAATATAACAATATTAAGCGGAAGTATTAGAAACTCAGAAAACGACTTAATATTTGGGAGCCAAAAAACATAGTACTATTTATCCCCAATAAGAAACATAAACAGCCAAATGTACAGTATGTAATCTGTATATGAATAAAAATTGTATCCAAAAGAAAATAGATTTACTCAAAAATATTACAGAAACTTACGAATAGAAATTAACACTCCGTTTATCTATGTCACAAAACGTGACAAACTGAATATTTCACTGAATACACAGTGCCGATTTAGCACACGAACAGGTCTGCCTCGTCTACGTTTTCGCCCGATTTCGACATCCTTAGCTTTTGCATATGTATATTTGAAGCAATCATTTTTTCGACGCAACGCCCATCATATGCTTGCAAATATAATTAATAGAATAATTTTTAAGCAAAAACTAAGAAGCAGGTACAGTTTCCGGCTTTCCAAGTTTTATCAAGCATGGTAATCAGAACCAAGGCTTGAAATACCTTTACCAAAACTTCCAAGGCTTGAAATACCTATATACGAAGCAATGATACGCTTGGAATGCCAGTATGAAGTCTATTAAGGTTTGAAGTTTCGAGAAGATATACCAACCCGGAGGTAGGCTTGAAGTATCGGCATAAATCTACCAACGATGGAGATATTTGTTTTGAGGTTTGAGGCACTTGTACCAGGGTTAGCAAGGCTTGAATTACTAATACTGGATTTTGGGTTATGACTAGTAGTTTTGTGGCAATTAATTAATCAAGTTCAACCTAGAAAATCGTCATAATCTTAAAATGGTTATATACCAAAGACCAAAAGTCATAAACGAAAACTGAGCCGTCATCCCCTAGCTATAGTAACTTAGAATTCGTGGTGACAATTTCAGAACGCTAGCTAATTCCATAATCTAGATACAGTGTCCGAAAGTTTTCCCATGCCCTTACACACGTTTCTCTCTACCCTATAACATCTCCTTAATGAGACCAACTCATCCTTAAAATACTCTTAGCAGGAATAGCAGCCGTATTTATACCACGCCGATCAAGTTGCGAAATATCCGTAAATATCCGTACTAAGCTTTTAAAGGCCTTAGACATTTGTACAGAAGTTTAAAGCAGTTACGGCTATCAATGTTTAAAGTACTGATAGCAATCCGATAAATACTTAACCTTATTTGTACTCAAGGCAAACTAAGCTGCCTTTTATTCATGCACCAAAGGGGTTCCAGTCTCATGGGATTTTCGAGTCTCGAGACTTCGAGAAGTCTTCGAGGTCTCGAAATTAAAAACCTTTACCGCAGCCTCATTTAAACTAGTATTTTTGGTTAAAAAACATAGAGGTTTATTTTTTCAATGTATTCAGTACATTCAAAAGCATTCGAAATTATTAACAATATATTTACAACGCAAAAATGTAACACTGTGTGAATGTATTACGTGTAAATGGTATCTACATATATATCAAAAATCGTTGGTGTGTATGTGGATATGAATGTATGTATGCTTGTATGTGGGTATGTCCGCTATCTCCTCTGGAACTACTATACGGATTCGAATGAGCAATGCCTTGAAATGTTCCTAATTTTAGCGAAAATTTTTTGCCCCAAACAAAACTTGAGCTTTTGCGAAAACCAATTTGCATCTAGGAATCCGCACGAGACCGCTTGCCAAGACAATTGCGATCGGATCGGGTTTGGACGGGCCCAGTTGGGCCGGCCTGCCCGATCTTCGATTTCTTTGAGATAATAATGATCGGATCGGGTTCGGACGGGGCCAAGTTGTGCCGGCGGCCCAGAATTCGATTTACTTGGGGAAATAATTGTCGGATCGGATTATTACAAGCAAAACGGTACCCGAATAGTTATCCATAATTCGGACTCTCTATGGTTTCCGTTCCGCGCATTCCCCCCGGATCGTAAGATCTGGTAACTTTTGAACGTGCTATAGTCATGTATATATTTTTTAAATAGTGTAGTAATGCTATTGGACCTATATACTATGTATATACCGATAAGTGTACTTTTTCTCTGGAAACTTGATAAGTTATCTACAGAAGTATAGGTTACCAAGGCCTTTTGATGATTTTGTAAATATATTGTTACCCTAGCGATTGAATTTACGTTTGAAGTTATACAAATCAAGACTTATCAGTTATGTACTAGATGGGGGATCGATCGGTTGATAAGGGGAATTTGTGCATAAATTATAATTATAATTGGTGCTATATAGTTGTTATGTAAGTGTATAGCAAAATTATTATTTTTTTTATGTTGTAACAGTGAGGTGTGTGTTGACGCGAGGGTGGATTGTAAAGTGACATGTGTTTTAGGGAATTAGAGGAGGGAGGGAGAGGAAGTGCATAGTACTCTGCCTGAATACTAAATAGGTTGACTGGATATTTTTAAAGTTAGGTGACGGGGTGAAAGTGAAAGTTGACCTTACATTTTTTAGGGATTGTGTTTTTTTTTTTTTTTTTGTGTATGTTGAGGTTTGGGTTGAGTTGGAGTTTAGTATATTGTTATGGGATGCCAAAAATGTTCAGTATACATGGTGTACATGAACTCCGCAATAGTGAATCGAAAGTCGTCCGAGTTTATTGTGATCAATAAATGAGGAAAAATGCCCATGAAGGAACGGAGCCCTGACTCGTGAGAAACTCTAGAGTCGGGATCCGGGAGCCAAGTGCCCGCCCA